>CM043721.1:33037685-33207685 GCA_023969325.1 Oryzias curvinotus
GGGGGGGGGGGGGGCACAGAACCAATAAGCTTTCACCACAGACGCGAGGACGATCCCATCTGAACTGAAGGTCAGCGCTGAAACAAAGACGGCCCAACAAAGACGGAGATGTGCACCCGTGTTAGAGCGGCAGGCGACTCGCCGGGTCATGTGACGCCTGTGACGCATCATCTGCCACCGACGGTTCAAGCAGCTCAAGAGTTCCGCTTCTCCTGAACGTCCCCCCCCCAGGAATGTTCAGGAGAAGATTAAACCCAGGGAGGGGTTCTGCGTGTCACTAATCCGCTAAATATGACAATACAGCAAAACCATGAAAACAGAATTGAGTTCTATAAAGATCTGCCTTTAGAAAGTATTTATCCTCTGAACCATTACAGACAGAACAGAACTCCCAACATCTGACGGACCGCACAGGTGCACCAGAACCTCCAACATCTGACGGACCGCACAGGTGCACCAGAACCCCCAAAACATCTGACGGACCGCACAGGTGCATCAGAACCCCAAAACACCTGACGGACCGCACAGGTGCACCAGAACCCCCAACATCTGACGGACCGCACAGGTGCACCAGAACCCCCAAAACATCTGACGGACCGCACAGGTGCACCAGAACCCCCAACACCTGACGGACCGCACAGGTGCACCAGAACCCCCAACATCTGACGGACCGCACAGTTGCACCAGAACCCCCAACATCTGACGGACCGCACAGGTGCACCAGAACCCCCAACATCTGACGGACCGCACAGGTGCACCAGAACCCCCAAAACATCTGACGGACCGCACAGGTGCACCAGAACCCCCAACACCTGACGGACCGCACAGGTGCACCAGAACCCCCAACATCTGACGGACCGCACAGTTGCACCAGAACCCCCAACATCTGACGGACCGCACAGGTGCACCAGAACCCCCAACATCTGACGGACCGCACAGGTGCACCAGAACCCCCAACATCTGACGGACCGCACAGGTGCACCAGAACCCCCAACATCTGACGGACCGCACAGGTGCACCAGAACCCCCAACATCTGACGGACCGCACAGGTGCACCAGAACCCCCAACATCTGACGGACCACACAGGTGCATCAGAACCCCAAAACACCTGACGGACCGCACAGGTGCACCAGAACCCCCAACACCTGACGGACCGCACAGGTGCACCAGAACCCCCAACATCTGACGGACCGCACAGGTGCACCAGAACCCCCAACATCTGACGGACCACACAGGTGCATCAGAACCCCAAAACACCTGACGGATCGCACAGTTGCACCAGAACCCCCAACACCTGACGGACCGCACAGGTGCATCAGAACCCCCAACATCTGACGGACCGCAGAACGCTGAATGTTGAGCTACATGGAGCAGAACTGAACCTTCAGGAGTAAAACAGAGGATTTCACAATCAAAGGACCTTCTTGCTTCTGCTGACCTGGATTTTAGGTTCATCCAAAAGGATTTTATAGTTGAAATAATCATTTAGAAACTGTTTGTTGTGATGGAAAATATGTGCAGAAATCAAACATTTTGTTTTCCATACCATCATTTCTTTTTAGAAACGCAAAAAAGTCCAAATCTGCTCTATTCCAGCTGTTTGTGTTTAAGCAGATTATACCTTCTGTCAGCCTTTTGATAGGAGAGACTTATGTAAAAGCACAAGTTCATAATGTTAAAGAGCAGCTCCAAAAGCAGAAAAACTCTTTTCTTTAGAATTTACATCTCATTTTGCAAATATTCCTGACATCCAAAAGCTGCAGCTGCAAATGCAGACGCTGAGATTCCTGAAAAACCCTTGCCAGGTCATGAATTTTAAACACACACACACACACAAAATTTATTTTCCATTAGTTTATGCTACTCAGAGTCAAGACGCAGCAAAAGATTAAAGAGAACGAGGAAGAGCTGCAGTAAAGACGGACGCTGCTGCTGGATTGAAGGACCAGAGGAGGATAATGAAGCTTTTAGGAGCCCTAGAAAACCCTCTAATATTCTTGTATCTGCCAGGAGAAGCCGCTCTGTGTTTATGTTTGTGTCAAATCCCTCTCAGCCGTATCCACTTCACGTTGTGGTTTCTTCTGTGGAAAGATCAGCTGACAGACGGCGGCTGAACGTGTTTCTGCAGAGCACCGGGGGCTGCAGCTGCATTTAATCTTTCCAAGCTGCCTCAGAGGAGGAAAACGCTATTGCTACCTCTTCAGCAAAGAATCATTCTGCTTTTGTTGTGGAACATCTGCGAACAAAGGCGGCCTGAACAAAAGCTGCCGAACACAAAAAGCTCACACTTCAGCGTTTGAGAGCACCGCGGTGCCGGTAGACGCACGCTTGACCGTGCACCGGGAAGCCTCTGCTGGGATTTCTGCAAAAAAACGTCAGCGGCGGCCGGCCGCTGCCGCACGTGCACTTCTGCTTTCGGCCGTGCAGCCGAGGCCTTCGCTGCCGTGCACAGGACAGAAAAAGGGAAGCAGGAAGCGGAGGAGGACGTGGGAGAGACGAGACGTGATTGAGGTCCAGCCGCGACACTAAACACAAGAATTTACCCACAACTCCCTTCATTAACTCCAAAATGCATCGGTTCCTCCCCCAGAAAGGACCGAACCGCTCAAGCTATTTGCATTATTGCACATCTACTCCCAAGTTATATAGAAATTACGTAATAAATGCTACCTAAAGGATCCTTTGTGATGACACCACACACAGAGAAAAACCCCCAGAAAAAGCTGCTTCCACAGGTGTAGCAGCTCAAACTGCCGGTACAATACCCCTGAAGAGCGTGACAGAGAGAATAATTGCCCTGTCAGCTCCGACGCGTTGCTGCTCTTAAGATGCACGACATCTGCCGCCGTAACGAACCCAGGCTGCAACTTAAAAGTTGATGTCAGGCGCCGTCTCTCTGCGCGGCGCCGCGGCGCTTTGTGCCGCCGCGCTGTTTGCTGTTCATGCACATCCATCCTGAAGATCAGTTTAAAGAGAAAAAAAAAAACTCTCAGGAAGTCAGAAAACGGCAAAAACAGGGGTTTGGAAAATTCCAACAGGGGGGGCCAACTGAGGACACAGCTGCACGTTCAGTTGGCTCCAAACCAGGAGAGGCGTCCGAGGCGGGGAGGACGGCTTTTTCTTGTTTCATCTTTGAACTTCTCCAGCCTTCAGCCGTTCAGTTAGCGTTTCTAATGGTTTCATTTCACTGTTGAGGAGATTTTTAATATGAATTTGAAGTTCTGCTGCTAAATCAAACGTTTGAACAACTTTTTCACGTTTTAGCCTCTTATTTTATAGCTAATTTGCCATTTAATGATCGACGCCGAGCATCATTGAGCCTTAATGAGGTTTCTCTGTTTCTCCAAACAGGAAAGGATTCCGTTTTTCCATCAGGTGACCTTGTTAAAAACCGTGTTTCCTCACAAAAGTCCTCCATTTTATTTAGCTAGAGTAGTCTTTTTTCCACACATAATTTGCGACTTCTTAACATTTCTGAATTACAGGAACGTCGGGTTCTCTAATTCATTCAGCATTTACCACTTTTGTCAACTTCTCCCAAACCAGTTCATGATTAAATTAACATATTTAACACCGTTTTTACGTCTTCATTTGAAAGCTTCTTCAGCTCACATAAAGCATTTCCTATCTAGCTTTTTATTTGCATAGTTTAGCATCGGTCAGCTTCAGTTGTCTGCATTTGTGGTTTTCTTTTCAGCAGTCTGGAGAATCTTTATTATTATTTTTGCATAAAATATGCTCCTTCTTTCAGTTTTTTACACTTTTTTCCCTGATCAAATATATGGACTTAAACTGCAGCTGGTATGTGTGCTGCTGGTTTTTTTCTTCCTCTCATATGTTATCTAAAGCGGGCAGACGACTAAAAGTGGAAATTTATTGACTTCTGGGAGTTTTTGACACGTGTTTGACGGACATGTGTGTAGAAATGTGGGAAAAGGTGAACCGGAACGTCCCGCCCGAGCGTCCCAACAGGAAGAAACTGAGGCAATAAGCAGCACTAGCCGCAGAAACAGAGCGTCGTCATCAGCATAGCTTTAGACGGGCGCCTGATGAGGAGCCGCTTTATTACATTGATGAAGAGGGCGAGTCCTGTCTGAAGAAACCCGCGTTTCCTGGTGGAAGCAAAGCCTCTCCATTCATTACACTCTCAGGAGGCCGGAGCGGCACAAAGGCGGAAGACCGGGCTCTCCAACATCTGTGGAACCTCTCAAACACGACCCCCCCCCCACCTTCATTTGTCAGAAAAAGGAAGGGGCTTAACCTGAGCTGTAAGGGAGGGAATGAAAGAGAAAACGGCAGAACCGATCACACATCCAACGGCCGACGGAGAGAACGTTTTTAAACGGTTGGGGTCAAATTAAGAAAAAAGGAAAAGATAATCCTGGAGAACCGTAATTGTTTCCCGGGCAGCGAGCCCCCCCCCACCGAGGCGAGGACTGTGAAATATCCGCTGGCCATTATTTTACTTTCAAATGACTTGCTGGTGTCCCCGAGCCAAATCCTTCATGTGAGCCAACCCACTTTTCTTTTTTGGGGGGGCTGAAATAGATTAAAGCCCCCGAAGGAGGAGAACAGCATCTTTTTTAGCCCCCCCCTCCAGCTCAGGAACAAAACTGGGCTGTGCAGAAATGAAAAGGTTAGCCTCATGTTTATGGTTAATGACGGCGGGGTTCTGATGAGCGCCAGCGGGGGGAGTGTGTGCGTGTGTGTGCATGTGTGTGCGCGTGCGTGCATGTCCGTGCATGTGTGTGTTAATTCATCCACAAGGCCGTCTCGGGTGCAGTCATCTCAAAACCGGCCAGATGAGTCAAACAAAGCTGATTTTCAGCAGGTGTGTGTGTTAGGGAGGACGCCCCGGCCTCCAGGAAGCAGCCCCCCCCGTCATAGTCGTTATGGAGCCTCGCTAAACGCAGCTCTGATGGACGGCGCCGCCGCTCCGTGTTATTTCTGTAACATAAGGGCGCGAGACCCCAGAGGTGCGTCTTTTGTGGCGTCCACATGTGGTCTGCCTCACGGCCGCCGTTCCACACAATAACCATTGTCTGCGGTAAATCCCCAGCATGGTGTGTGTGTGTGTGTGTGTGGGGGGGGGGGGTAAAGCAGCATCGCCGCTCGTTTTCTACAGCAGACTCCTATCAATCACATGAAGGTGTCTGCAGCAGGAACAGGCCGCAGATTTACCTGAGATCTTGAACACAAACAAAAGAGCAGGTACACACACGTGCACACACGCGCACACACACACACAGAAATGAAGGCTGCGTCTCCCTACCTGCAGTTGGGAGGCGGGTCTAGTGTTATTTCTGCGAGCTCCTTCTGAATCCTGCAACAGAAAGACGTCAGATGAGAACCAAAGACCTCGAAGCAAAGACCAGGTCGTCTGTGGGATCTGAGGCGGAGCGTCTGAGCGCGGACGCCGGCCAACTTCCTGCCCCCGACTGTGCCTGTAGGTGGAGAAGTTGCACAGACACGCTGAGAGCTTCTCAGCGTCGGCCAAACTCCACCGGTTGCATAATCCCCTCATCGTCTTTTGTCCAGGAAACGGAGGTGGAGCTGATTGAACGTATTGATTAAGAGCAGAACAAATTTGATTGAAAAGCTCTGATAAACGGCGGCGGTGACGGTTCAACGCCACAGCAGAGGTGCCCTGCTGTTTGAGGTCAGAGTGTCATCGTCCCCCCACCCCCCACAGGAGACCATGAGCCGGACCAACGTTTACCTCTTGGCACTGGTTGAAAGTTTAGCAGCGGTTTTACTGGAGATCTTGGTCTCCTTCTTTTTGGGCTGTGCTTGCTCCCGCTCCTGCTCGGGCGGTACCGTTTCCCTTTGTTCGATATCCGAGCTGCCCCCGCTCGTGCTGGGGCTGTCGTCCGGTCTCTGCACTTCGCTGGACATCGTGGGCCCTGGAGAGAACGTGAAATTAAAAAAAAAAAAGGGATTAAAGCTCATTGGTCCCAAACGGATGCTGACACTTCCGGTGTGAATCTGCAGGTGAAGAAAAGTAAGGACTGGAAATGAGGTCCTAATGTGTGTGTGTGTGGGGGGGGGGGGGGGGTGTCAAGCGAATTGCAGCATTTGTTTGTGTTTGGATGACCTGCTGACACTTAACAACAAACGGATCCATGTAAATCCTAATTCCAGGTCAAAAAGCCCCCCCATCATCATCATCATCATCATCAAAGGGGGTGTCATGAATATGTGGGACATAGTCAGACATCCGAGAAGAGATGGATTCATCTCTGCCATCGATTGGCTCTGGGGAGGGGGGGCTGCCTTTCCCCGGGGGCGGTCCACGGTAACGATAAGGACACGAGCGGCTCAGATGCAGCCGCATCAATGCGAGATGTCAGGGTCGAAGGGAGGACATTACCCACCCGCTCCCCCACACCCCCCCGCCGACAGAAAAATAATAGCAGAGGGGAGTTGAGATGCGCGCGCGCGCGCGGAGGCATCAGCCGCACGCGCGGTCGAAGCGGGCAGGTCAGCATTTAAAGGGATGAAACACACAAAAGGGTCGACGGGAGACTGCAGGCGCGCGGCGCCGAGCACACGCAGCTAGCTAACGCTGTACAGGCCGGGGGCGGCGAGCGGGGCTGCCGCTGACGGGGGGGTTAAAATTAGACAGAAGCCAAACAGGCCGCGGGTTTTTAATGGAGGCGCTGGGGAGGGAGGAAGGCGTTTCTGTCGCCCCAAACAGCGGCGGAGAGGCGGATGGAGGGCGGCCAACGGCGGCGGAGAGGCGCGCGCGGGGGACCCTCGCCGTTTCTGGAGTGCCCACATGAGCGTTGGAGATCAGTGACCCTGGCGAGGCACAAAGGGAGGCTCGTCCCACACATCCACCCCCCCTTCCCTCCTCCTCCTCCGTGAAAACGACACTTTTTTCTCGGGACATTTGCTCACTTTGGCTGCTCGACGAGGCGCGGGCGGTCGGTGTTTGTTTGTTGTTGCTGTCGTTTTTACCTGGAGGTCGGCCGTCGATGCTTCGATTCCGCGTCGTTAATCCCAAGGTACCGAAAAAAGTATATCCTCACACGGCCGCCCGCTCGCTCCCGTGTCCTCGCTATTTAACTGGAGGTTCAGCGGCAGAAAAGCGATTACAGAAAAAAACCCAGGCAGCCCGGACCGCCTCCACGCGCGCTCCCGACCAGCGCGCGCTGCCCGCCAGCGCGCGCGCGCGGACAAGTAGCCTGCAAGAGGCAGCGAAGGCCTCATGAATGAATCACAGGTGGACATCTTTATCTGAGGGGGGAGGGGGGGCAGGACTGTTATTTTAAGGAAATATTAAAATTTAAGGTAAAATTCAACCCACTCTGTTAACGACGTGTAATAAAATATTTCTTTGCTTGTGTTGTAATGAAGGTGAAAGCTTACCTGCACAGGTAACGTTATGTCACATTTTTACCTTCAGAGGGTCACCCCCATGGGGGTGGGAGGGGGGTCCTGAAATGCCAACGGGCGTTGTTGCAAATAAAAACATGTTCTTAGGTTTACCAAGTTAAATAAAGGTTCAAATTTGTTTTACCAGAAAACTAAATTAGTTTAAAACATATTATATTTATGGCTATGCTGTTTATAAATAATAATAATGGTATTATTGCAGGAAAATGTCTATAAAGGTTTGGGATTTGAATTTTTTTTTTTTCCTGGATTTTGGTGGCTTCAGATATTTTTGAAAGAGCTGTTACCAGCTACAAACCATATATACAATTAAATATTTTAACACATAAAAAGTAATCCTAATCCCCAATAAAGAAAGAAGAAAAAAATCTATTTGAATAATTGGAAATACTCAAATACACATACGTTTCTGTTTTATCACCATAAAAAGCAGGTCAAGCTGTTCTAAATGGCTCCTCCTTTGAAGGCCCCCGCCGATGAAAATGATGATGTTTGTTGTGTTTTTAACATGTTCTTGTGGCATTTTTCTGATGATGGAGGCCATGTATAAAGAAAATTAAGTTCAAAACGGAGTATTTGTTTATTCAAGTTGTTGTGAATCAGGAGCAGAAGAAAAAATGTTGTTTGATAAACATCATATTTGTGACGTAGAAAATACACTGGGCGGGGCCACAGGCTCCCTGCTCCGCCCCTTTCTGATCCTCCACCTGCAGACAAATGGATCCATGAACGTCTTTGTTTTCCTCGTCTGAGCTGGAATCTGGATCAGAACTGGACGGATGGATAACGTTTCACGCCATTTTTCTTTCACTGCTGATGTTCGGTTGGGGAGCAGGGACAGGGAGTGGGGGCGGGGTTGCTTCACACCGACGGTCCCATCCACAACTGAGAGTACAATTTCTAAAGAAAC
Source organism: Oryzias curvinotus (assembly GCA_023969325.1). NCBI lineage: Eukaryota > Metazoa > Chordata > Actinopteri > Beloniformes > Adrianichthyidae > Oryzias > Oryzias curvinotus. The sequence continues at coordinate 33,045,995 of CM043721.1, forward strand.
GATGTCCGACAAAACGACAGTGAAAACCGCATGATCATCATTAAAAGACCAGCAGGAACGCTTGGAAAACAGATCAGAAGATGATCAGAGTCGATCTTTAAGTGCAATCCTCCAAAACACCTTCAGCTCATTTGGCGTTCCACCTTCTCATTCATGTTAGTTTTTATGCAGATCCCTCTTTTTTTGTCCTTCTTGTCTTCATATTTTCTTCTTCTTTCGGGTTTTATTGGCGGGTGGCAGCTGGATGGATGTCCGTCTGCGGGGGGACTACAAACAAACAAACGAAGGTTCCTTCACTCCTTCCTAACAGATCCTTTTAACTCAACGGCCCGCAATCTCTTATCTTTACGGTTCCTTTGCATGTAGCCCTACTTTCTACGTCCTGACTACCAGGTGGAGGCCTCACCATTCACACCTCACAGCCTGTCGCCTGGATAAAGCTCCGTGAGACACAGACAGGTTCCCTCGTGAATACATGTCTAGAGTGGCCCCCGTGCGCCGGAGTGTGTGGGAGGTCTGTGGGCTGGTAAGACCCAGAACGCCCCACGATGTCTGATCTTTGTTCTACACACGGTTCGTTGGAGCCACCAGTTGTATGCTTTGATCTCCATTTTTCTCGTGGACAAGTTGAGCAAACTTTTGTTTTCCTTCTGTTCTACATCTTTAACTTGATCCCAACCATCTTGAGGACGCAACAGGACAGTTGTTAGGAAATCTGCACGATGATTGGGTTGGGGTGTGAGCATCGACTGGACGGGTTGTGTGTGATGTCACCCATAGAAAATGCCTTCACCTCTGGCTCCAGCAACACGAAGCCAATTCCGTTGCTATTTTTCCGCGACACCTCAACATCTTTGAGCCAGTCGACTGTGATTGGGCAGAGTGGTCCGAGTCGACGTTTCTATGGCAACTACTGTCGCCAATCGCGTTCAAAGTCCACACCCCTTCCACTGAAAGGAATCTATCAACAGTCAATGGTTGGGAGCTGACGGCAGGATTCTGTTGTTCAGCTGGACTTTCAAAGGACGACCTGAGAGGAAGACCATCTGCCTCTTCCAGTTCAACTATTAAAAACCTAGTTGAAGAACAGATTCCTGTGGGTTCATGTTGAGATGACAATCCTTAATCGTCATCTGCGCCTCATTTTCTGACAGAAGCCTTTTGGTTTGCAGCGTTTTCGGTACAAACCTCCGCATGAGGTCTCTTTCTTGCGCTGCAGAGAGACGGGTTTCCAAAAGGAAGTCCGTGGAAAAGTCTGGGCCGCTTGGATTTAGAAATCTGAATATTTTCACATTTTTACCGATGCCGTGAGCTTCATGGACAGTTTTTAACAAAACAAAAAAAGGTTTTGTGGTCTATAACGATTTTCTCTATTTAGCCTGAAAATCCAAAAGAAAAAAGTATATATAATTGTCTTTTATTTATTTGGATTAACTTTACTAACTCAAAGCTTTTGAGACCCCCCCTGCTCTTCAGGATGCTTCCTTCTGCTTCGCTGTGGTTGAGCAGCTCTCCCTGAAAAACTTTCCCACAGGACTCGCTAGAAAACCCGCAGTTCTGCGTCAGCTGCAAGTCCAGAAAACGTTCAGAGTTTCCGCTGGTCCGTCCTTGGAGGACATGCTGAGCTTCACCGTGAGGGAGGGGCAACGAAGAACATCAGGCCTGAGATTTATTGTCTCCCCAGAAGAGAACCTCTGTGTCGCAGCTTCATGTGGAGGAGATGGTCAAAGTCCTCCTGCATGAACGCGGCGGAGTCCCAAAGTAACAGCAGCCAATCAGAGCTGCACAATAATTAAGACATTGTTTTCCAACACCAAGGTCACAGCTTCAGAGCATGCATTATGCATGTGTGAAAGGCCCCTCCCTGCTGCAGCGCACACAGCCTGGGGGGGTTGTGGGACCCAGCAGATGCACACGCCGGTGGTTTGCTTTCATTCTCTGGCAGAACAGACTGAAACCTCAGTTACATGGCTGCAGCAGAGCAGTGCGGATCCTCAAAGCATGTCACTCTGCATCTTTCCCCAATGCTGCGGTTGCAGGATGACAGACAGGCTCCTGGCTCCAAGCGCCGTCTACTGCAGGGCTGGGGGGTTTCAAGGGGGGTGCCCCCGCCCCCCCCAACAGCTTGATAAATGCGTGTCTTCGCGAGGTTGTCCCAGCGTAAAACCACAAAGCGCCAAAGAGCTCTGGATGAAAATCTTCTGCCATTTCTGCAAAAATGTTTGTTTAAGTACAGTCATCCTAATTTGACTATAACTTCAGATGTGGGGTCAGATTTGACCCCCTCAGTGTTCTGGATGAAGATCAGCAGAACCCGGGCATTCTGCAAAAAATGCCCGTTAAATAAAAACAGGTGCGCGTCTGTGTAAGACCTGCAGTAGTCTGTGCTACGATAACCACGACCAGCTGGGAGGAATTTACTGCTTTGCTTCTGATGGACAGTCGTGAGTCATAAACATTCGAATCCGACCATCGACGTCTGTGTTTTGACCATAGACGTTTTTTACAATGGATGGATCATCTCTGATGGCATCCATTACCTTCGAACAATGAAAATAAAGCCTAAGGTGGGAGGGGCACACAGACTGGTACTTTGCTCCACCCACCTGTCTGTGTAAATATCAGCGATTCAGGTGAAAAGCAGAACTTTTGATAAACAGCATGTCATGGTGCCTCTGTCAGACTCCTCCCCCTTTCCTCTCCGCTTGGTTCCTGATTCAGCCCAGCTGCAACCACTCACTTCATCATCACCGCCTGCCTACTTAACCCTTGTGCTATCCTAGGCACCTTACCGTTGGGAGTTGGGTCATCTAGATTCACTAGACAGAGCTCTGAACCTTTTTTTTTTCAATTTTTTGTGATCTTCACTGGTTCAATGGATTACATGAAAAATTTCCACCTTTATCCACCTTTGTCATGGTAGGGAGAACACGTCAAAGTAAGGGTGGGGTCATCCAAGATAGCACAAGGGTTAAGGAGCTCCTGGACCAGTATCCATCGCCAGTCCGTTGCCCCCTGATGGTGCATACTTGGCCTTCTCGTCTAGTTTATGCTTTGTTATTTTGTTCTAAACCTGCGCCTAACGTACCTTTGTCTTACCTGTCTTCAGGTCACCTGCCTGAATCAGCCGTTGTCAGGAAATCTCATCTGGACTGTTTCATCCAAACTCACCACGAGCCTCTGCCGAACCGCTAACTTCTCGGGTCTCCTCCTATGCTGCTGACTCCGGACCCTACAGGCGAATCCACCAGTGACGCCACAGAAATCTGCCTCTCGCTTTCTAAACCTCCTGGAACTGTGCTGTCCACTTCTGGCCTGAATATTAAATCCGCTAAATCGCCACGCCTTCTCTGCACTGTGTCTTTTTCTGGGTTTCAGCATCTGGGTCTATGAAGTTCTGTAGCTGTGACACAGCAAGAGCAAAGACAAATAGATCAAGCATAAAAACACAGAGATAAAGTTTAAAAATAGTCATTGGAGGGTAGGGCTGCACGATATGAGGAAAACTCGTGATATGCGATAATGATGATTAATATTGCAATAACGATATAATGTGCGGTATATAAACAGAGAACAAAACAACCAAAATCATCATTGCAACAGCATAGCTTAAAAAAATTATACTCCAAATGACCCTCGTCGACATAAGAGGCTTCATCTGATTGGTCAACAGCGAGAAGGGATTTATTGATTCATTAAATGCTTCAAGCTGCCATGAGCTTGTTTTAGCACATTTAAGGTAACCATTTATTGGAATATATGCTGTCTTTTGCGTTATGCATATTGCAAAACTTGATATTGCAATAATGATAAATGAATGCAGTATATTCTGCAGGCCTATTGGTGCGGTAATTTGGGCTTAGTTTAACTCCAAAAGCTAAAGTGAAACTCTCGTGAATCCTTGACTAAAGGATTAAATATTAGCATAAAGGAAAAATGTTGAAACTCATTGATGTTTTTATTTTATTTTAGACTTTGAAAGACAGCTACAAAAAAAAAAAAAACACACATTTAATTGAACCTCCTGCTGTGAAATGGTTGAGATTAATGTTAAACTGTGTTTGTTTCGCCTAAACTGCCACAGATTCAACATTTCACTAAGTTTAAAACCTCATTTTGAGACGACGTTCATGTTTCCAGGGAATTTACAAACAGTAAAGGCAACGTTTTGGACAGAGAAAGCAGCCATGAGGCTTCAGAAACACCGTCAGCGGTCGGTTACCGCTGGAAGGATTTTTATTTCTAAGTATTTTCCTGGCTCTCCTCAATCCGTGTCACTGATGCTTCCAGCTCTGCAAACACTGAAATAGTTTGGGTTTTGTTGAGACACGCAGAGACATGACCTGCGGCTCTGCAGCAGGAAGTGCAGCTTTATCGACTAAGCAGACTGAACGCTCACCTTTTGAGATTTTGCTGACGTTCAAACGGTTCTGCAGAAACTGCAGCCTCTGTGTGTTTCATTTGAAGTAAATGTGGAGGGATTTTTTTCCCGCTCTGAACTGATTTTCCCCTCGGGGCAAAGGAGTCAAAGGAGCGAGCGGGACGAATGTTTCGTTTCCCAAAAGAGAATTAAAAACAAAAAAAAACACTTCGATTTACATTTCAATTGAGTATAAATCCTTAAAATGTTTTGTTTGAGAAAATCAATAAAAACAATAACTAAAAAATAATGTTAATCTGCTTTAACCCTAGAACACTTTGGCGATAAAAAGTTACAGCATCACTTTTTGCCGGGTAACTTTTTACCTGACACAATATACCCAACAAAAAGTGCAAAAACTCATCAAAACATGATAAATTAGAGTGGTTTTGTTTGATTTTCAACTGTGGTATGTGTCAAAAAAGAAAAACATAGGAAGTACCTACAAGCTCGCTCAAAAATGACTGAAAGATTAGCAATTTGAGAACAAAAAATTCCTAAAAAAAATAATAAAACGATACTAGAAACTTGGTCTTTGCCCCCCCCCCCCCATTCCTGGGACATGTGAGACTTCCCTGGTGAAGGCACAGACTCCTCGACTCGCCACATTTTGAAGTATTCATGTCAATAGTTTTGCTCGGCTGGAAATCCTGGTGCTGTACGGTTAAGCTGCACATGACGGTGATAGAGATTCAAACTTGTGTCTTAAAACTGTTGGAGGAGCTTCTTGATCTCTTTGGATAAAGAATCTGGATCGTGTGCACAGGTTTGCACCGCAGACGACATATGAACCTATTAGAAACGACTCGCCGCGGCGCTCACATTATGGTTTCCCGGCTTTCCCGGCGGCTCCGCCTAACAAACTGCAGCCACAGAAAACCGGCTGCAGGGGGAAGTTTCTGCTACGCTTTCAAAGTGAGCACCACGTTGTAGCATCAGAGAACTTCACTAAATGTTGCTCCTTGAATGGTGAGAAGGTGGATCATTTTAATATAGGTTACGGCACAAAAACATCCATTTAATAGTATCCAGAGAACAGAGAAGATCCACAGAAGCATCCAGTGGAACCCAGCTCTGACGGAATGAAGTAAGAGATAAAGCCAGACGAGGGGTCTGTTGTCAGGAACGAACGGATGAGGCGGAGGCGTGAAGCGTCCTCAGCTCCACGTCAGACGGTAATTCCTGCAAAGTGCATTCATTTCTGATAGTAGACACCTTGAAGGGCATTATCCCGCTCATACCAGGGTCACTTCAAATGAAATAAGTGTTAAATCAACTATCTGTACTTTAATCTCGATATGTTTTAGGTTGAAATCAGTGGATTATTTGAGTTCAGACGAGCTTCTGCTTATCTGAACTCTCACATATCTGGAAATCGCACAAGATCCATTCTGGAACAACCATCCTAATAATCAAGCTGCAATTCTGCTCCTATGGGCTCTAAACCTAAAGCAGGTCATCTTGGGAAGTTTTTCGTTTTTTTAAACATTTAGACGGCTAAACACCCTAGATCTCCCTTCGCATCACGCCGACATGGTTAGTTTGACAAATGGAGGATGTTTCCTTGTCAAACATCAAACCAGATCCTCACATCTGCTGTCCCGTGTTTATCTTTGGGGTTGAGCTGTTGCTGAACAACCCTGATCTCCCTGTGCCGCTGGTGAAAGGGGGACAAACGCCGTCCTGCGTTCACCCGCCGTCCAGGGCTCTCATTATGGCGGATGCCAAACAGCTGAAACAAGCTAACAGGAACCATGTGGGCTCCTGCTCCTCGTCTTAGAGGCCACAGTCAGTTTTTGTGCAAAATCTGTCGTCTTTCCAGTTAGAGTCATAAAAAAACGCGTTTATTTGCGTTTTTTTATGCCTAAAAATTCAAACAATTGAAAAGAAGCTTTGATGTTTGGAAAAAGAGGAAGTGTTTGAAATGTAAAAAAGGAGACAAGACAAGCTTTGTGTGGAACAGTTTTTGGGTGCTTATCACTCAATTCCAAAGGTTGGTGAAGACGTATGGTAGGGTCACAACGTGACACGCTAATGGGTCGACTGGGACCTGTGGAGGTTTTTTTAGTGGTGATGCACGGCTCTGCTGCACAGCTGCCCCAGAACAAATGTGACCCTCAAAGGGCCGGACTTTGTGTAAAGCGTCTGTTTTCAGCCAGAACCATCAAACTTTGGCCTTGAGCTGCGACACGAGGAACATTTAAATTAGCAGCAGCATTTCAAAACTAGCATAACAAAAGCTTCAGATAAAAAAACCTCATCAACGGTCTGAAACAGGAGGCTGTGAACTAAAGGGTGTATTCAGGCCGGAAACGTGCGTTGGTCCGGATCAAGCAGGAAAGAGTGTAAATAAAGGGATGATGGGAAATAAGTGGAGGCTAACAGTCCCACCCACAACTCAGAGGTGGATTTCTAGTGAACTCCTGGCGCTCTGTGGAAACTATGTCTCGGAAAACGACACAGGTTTTTCAGGATTTTTGACTAAAAATGACATATTCATAATTAAAAGACAACTGGGAACACTTTGAAAACAGATCAGAAGATGATACTACACTACCCAGAATGCCTGGAGAGGCCAAGAGGCAGGCAGTTGGTCAAAAGGGATTGATGGGAAGTTGGATAATAAAGTTTTATTGACCATAACTGTTAACAAAAAATACAAAAACAGTTTTCAGTTCAGCATGCTCAGTACGGATCCCTCGGGTAAGCTCCAGAATACAAAACCCAAAATGCTCCGTCAATCAACCATCCAAATATGTGGCTTCACAGTTTTTTTTAGATTGTTGGGCAAAATTCAATCCAACTCACTAAAAAACAACCAGAATTCATACATAAGACGCTTTTTGAGGAAATGAAAGGATTTTATCTGCACCTTATGTTCAAAAAGTACAGTACTTTTAACACATTAGAGATATGAGTTTTCTTTGTTTATTAACTTACTAATTATCATTTGATCTACAGATTAACTTGATTTGCATTCAGAAACCCAACACAGAAAATCATGACACAGGGTAAAATACTTTCTGCCTTTTTAATCCAGATATCCTACAGACAGATTAATACAAATACATACTGTTCCTCTTTAAGCAACATTCTCTCCCTTAACCCCCCAACTTGAACCCCCCAAACCAAAAATAATTTTTTTTTAAATTGAATTCTGTTCTTTCCCTCTTTTTTGCCGTGTATTCAGGAAAATCCTCGTATCTCAAACCCTCAGGTGTCGTATTTTCACATCAGTAAATAGTTATTGCTGCCGATCAAACCCTTGTCCTGCATAATCTCACAGCTAAAAGCCGGCAAAATAAATGTAAAGCATGAACCGCAGAGAGCTACAGCCTTTATTGTCTGCATTAATAACCCCTCAGTCAGAGGTAATGACTTACTGGAAGCTCCTTTCTTTTCTTCTCACCTCTCCAAAGCAGATTCACAGAGATCTTAAGGAACGCCCAAAGGGAAGCTCTCTCGTAAACTACCAGAAATAAATTGCCCGATAACTGGCTCCAAACCAGCTCTTGGTGTGAAAAGTACCCCTCCTGAGTGAAATGTCAGTTAATTACAGACATGTGTGTTTTGGGGTGGAATATTCTCAAATTCATCATGATTAACCAGTATGTTTCACAGCCTGACGCCCCCCATGGGATCACAGTTCAGGGATCAATAAAACATAAAGGCTCGGGCTGAAAGAGATTTATTGAATAGAAGATGTTTGTTTTTCGGGGAGAATCTTTCTGCTTGAATTTCTGCCAAAAGGATGCATGAATGGTTGAATGGGAGACGCTTCCAGCTGTTGGTTTTGGATGAATGTTATCAGGGACTTCTTTCTATGTTAACAAACTTTGTTCTGTGTGTCTACTCAACCAATGAAAGTCCCTCTTTCTGCAGTTGTTATTAAAGTACTCTTGATTCATTCATTTGGATGGAGTGCAACCTTCCGCTCAAAAACAGTTTCTTTATCAGTTTGATTTTTATTTGAAGACAAAAATGACTTCATAATCCAGCTAAAGTTTCTTTTGAAGGTAAGTGTGTCAAAAGAGGATTCTCACAACAACTGTTCTGTTGTGGCATATTGAATAGAAATGGAAACTGAAACGTGCAAAATATCCTTGACCGGATCAAAGATCGGGTTAGAACTGAGCTGTGTACATGGGTCCTGAGAAACTTGATCCCATTATAACAAACGTTTGCATACGCCACACTTTCGAAGCGTCCTCTGGAGCTCACAGCGTGACAGAGCACCCTCCCCTGCCCGCAAACACGAAGCTACAGTCCGGCCGGTCCTGTTCGCGCTCCAAGGCCTCCTCTGGAGCGCCTCACCGTCTACACATGATGTAAAACCAGAGCAGCAGTGATCCGCAATCGGAATAAACTGTTTACATGCACCACAGTCGGAACAACAATCGGCATAACCCACCTATCTCCATCGGAAAGAAACTTTGATCTGAATGAATCTGCGCCCAAGTTTAAAGTTTAGCTCCAAAAACAAAAGGGGTTTAAACAAATATACACTCTGTATGTCCAAAGCTACATAACCCCTTATTTTAACAGTAAACTTAAAGAGATTCACAGCTCATATCTGTTGCTCAGCTGCTGGACGGGACGGGTTTGGAAAAACAAGCAAACAAAAAAGAAGGTGAATATTGTGTAGCTCAGAAAAACAAAAGAAAATGCAGCTGGTATAGGCTCCAGCACCCTCCACGATCCCGCACAGAGCAAAATAAATCCAATTCGTTTGTTATTTCCCAATAAATAGAGATAGATAAAGATAAGTTAAATGAGTGGGATGTGATTAGGAATCTGTTAGAAGACATCAGTTGATCCGCCGCAGCTGTCACCTCTAGAGCTCATGAGAGCTGGCAGGTATGGGCGCCGGTGTCAGTTCAGATCTGGCTGAGTGGGAAACACGCCGGCCTCATTCTAATGAGGCTCTTTCAGAAAACCCTCCACAGCCATTAGAGCAGCATAATGAAGGGATTCTGGCTGCTGTAAGAGCAGAAAGAGGTGTGTCAAGGGTCGGACACTCGGTGTGACAGACAGCGACCTATTAGGCCTACCCGTGAACGGGGGGGATGAATTCACTTCCTCAGTTCGTGGCTGGAAGGCCCCGAGGTCACGTCTGCTCGCTGCTGAGGAGGCCTTTGTGATGGAAATCCTGTGAGTAAAGCTTAACCGCGGCAACAATCTACAACCTGGCCCTCCGTGTTTCCCCGGTCACCCCTGCTCCGCTCAGGAAGCAACAGGCCGCAGAGGCCGGCTAAAGCGGGCTGAAGTGTCTCTTCATCGTCAGATCGGATGCAGGGAGCCCGGCCTGCCGCGTCATCGTCGGCACTGAACAAAGTCTGTCCTGCATCCTCTGGCAGACGGCGGGAGCAGCGTTCGTCTGCTGATTCACCGGGATCTAACGTTCAGCCAGCAGCTGCACGCAATGCAGAGCGCCCACCTGCTGACATGCGCAGCTGCATGCAGGAATAAAGACTTTAAGGAAAAATAACACAGAGGGGGTTTCTGGGGCGTGGTGAAGTGGAAGAGCGGTCACCCTGTGATCAGAAGATCACAGGTTCAGTTCCCGGCCTGCCACCCATGTGTGGAAGTGTCCTTGGTCCAAAAACAACCATTAGTGTGGGAATGTGTGTGTGTGTGTGTGTGTGTGTGAACCAGGGTTGGCAAACATTGATTAGAAGGAATTGCATTATTGAGACTTTGGCTCCAGAATTACCACAAGTTAGCATCTGATGAATCATAGTGGATATTTTATTCATAGCTGGAAATAAATTCAGGCATCAATGGGTTAACTATTTATTTATAATACGTTATTTAAAAAAAAAAAAAGTCACAAAATGGGCATAAAGCTTCCATCTGTGTGTTTTTTCTTTGACAATTCTGTCAAATCATGTAGGAATGAAAATAAAAAAACATTTGATTTAAATTTAAAACAGAAACTTGAAAGACTGTCTTTACTTTTCTAAATAATTTAAAGTTACTGAGTAAATGAGTTTAAGAGCTGCAGTGTTTTCATTAAAGCCCAGTTTCATTCAGGAAAAGTGCTTCAGCGCTATGCGTGAAGGATTTTGGATGCTTTTTAATCTCTCAGCGTCATGTATTCCTGCATAACTGCTGCTTTTGAACACCAGGTGGAGCTGTGACTCTTGTGTAAGTCATTCGCCCTCCTGCTTCTCCTGCTGCTGCTGCTTAATGTCAGGGCAGTGAGGGGGGGGGGGCAGAATGTACAGGCGTGCGTTTCCTCTTCGTGCTCAACCACAGCCGTTTGTTTCTATTGACAGAACCCCAGTTATGTTGCTCATCTTCATCACTTCTGCCTATTTTCATTCAGATTAAGGACAGCCAGTCTTTTCTTCTTCTTCTTAAAGGCTTCCCTATAGTCCATTAAGCACTGACAAATGAACTTGTGGCTCAGAAGCCTCTGATGCTCAGTGATCTTTCAGGGCTTTAGATTGTGTTACCCGGTGTTGTCGCCCTCCTGAAATGTCACAGAAGGCGTTCAATCAGGACGGACTCTTATAGCTTTTCCTGACGATACAAATGCTTTCAAATCAGCTGCAGGGAAGAAAAAGCAAGGAAGCGTGTCTCAGGTAATAACCTAATAAAAACTCAGCTCTCAGACAAAAAAACACACACAGTCAGCAAAAAAAAAAAAAAAAAAACCCAGCAACATTCAAGGCTTTAGAACAGCAAGCATCCAGGTCCGAAACATTGAGGTGCTACGAAGATCTTATCTCTGAAGACTTTGACAACCAAAAAGAAAAATGACCCCTTCTTTTTTTTTTTTTTGGCAGACTCACTAAAAGAGCTAGTTGTGCTGTTTTTGCAAGGACATTTCAGTTTATGAAGCACAAGGAGATTTATGTTTTCAAAGTGGGACTCCAGTACAGCTGGTGGCCACAAAGTGCTGGATCCGAATGACCCCCTTCCCGTTCCAGTTCCAGTCCCGCTAAAACTTCTGTGGTGTCAGACCCCGTCTCAGATCATCTTCCTCCTAATAACGCTTGGAGCGAGTTCATCCTGAGAGAAAAAGTTCATGTGCGTGCCATTAGCATACTTTCAGTTACTCCCTCAAACGGAGCGGCAGAACGCTTGCTGCCATGTGAAAACATCTGCTTTAAACATCACACGGCCGCCGGTGAACTTTGAAACGGCCTTTTAGTGCGTTCAGCTGTCTTTTCACTGCTTTATTAACACTCTCCACTTCTGTGCCACCTGTTTTCCATTGACTCTGCTTCACCATGAGATCAGGAGCTCCCACATCCCTGCAGATTCCTGCAGGGAGCTGTTCTCCGTCTCCTCTGAAGGTCTGTCAGGACGATCGCATCTTCAGCCAGGAAAAAAAAGAAGATTTTTCCCTGTGACTTCAACGTGACACTACATCAACCTGAAAGAATTTTTGCTGTATTTCTGGTGTGGAATGTTGTGTGTTGAAGTGTTGGGTAAACCCCTGCCACTCTCTCCATGTATTTGAACAGGAACATTTGTAAATTCGCTAAAAATTCGCAAAGAAACATTTTTATTTTTAATATAAAAAAGTAAAAAAGTTAAAAAAAGCGACCCGGTCCCAGATAAGCGGAGGAAGATGGATGGATGGATAAAAAAGTATATTAATGTTATTGCATTTTTGTTTTATTGGTAAGTGTATTGTTGGGTATTCTAAAGCAAAGGTAAGCTACACCCACTCGTGATGTACGGGGTGACGCTGTCGTGAAGTGCCCTTGTGCCAAACTCTAGTTGTTCTTAAAGTATTAGTCACAACTGCCCTTACGGTGAGGTATGGACTGTCTGCGGGCAAAAAATAGCCAAACCTATGGGGCACGGGAGGACTGACAGCTTTACTTATCCCTGCATGTTGTATAATGTTCTCTATGACCTGTCGTCTGCAGCATGCACATGGAAAAAAAAAGCGTTTATGAACCGTGATATTTTGTGCGGGTCACATTCGTGTCTTATGCAGATTTGTTTCCCCCACAAACAGCCCATATCTACCCCTAAGGGCAGTTGTGACTAAGTCATTAGATGAAAGCAATGAGGGTTGTAGCATGACCCTTGAAGAATTCCTACCCCTCACCAAAGTCCCCACATGTTTATGGGATTTGGTGAATGCTGCATGAGTTCTGTGGCTTTGGTAAACACATTAAACTGGGATATCCTCCCTGAATATCTGCAGCAGGAGAACACAGTCCTGCTATAAAAGGGCCTTTATTGCCTGAACAGAAAGATCACAGAGTGTGTTGGATTAGCTGGCAGCAAGTAGGGCCTGTTTTTGGTGAGTTTTAAGGGCCACACACACTGATGGGTTTGACGCACGTCAAAACATGATTGTGTTATTAAAGAACATTTCATAAACTAAACAAGTGCTCTATTTTCCTACCGGGACACACGTTTTCTTTTATTCAAAACAAAACCAGCAGTGCTTTGCTTTCAAAGAGACAACTAGGGACACAATGGGGTTGTGGAGTTACTGCAGGGTTATGAAAAACCCAATGAGAATGCGTCTTAGTCTTAGATAAGTTTAACCTTCTCTTTACCAGCAGACTTGGTTATCCTTTAGTAAAGTTGCTGGTTTCCTCAGAAATCAAACACATTAGGACCAGCTTCTGGTGCATGGAGTGATTTGGGGTTTATGACACGCTTTTAGAGCAATCTGGATTATAACTTGGTTTAGGTTTGTTTGATATATATTTCTGTCTTATTGCACTGTGCCTTACAGGTGTCAGTCTACAGGGGTTTTTAGGTGACGGAAGGTCACACCGTTTTACCACTTCATTTGTTGTCATATAAACAATACATCCTTGGTCCTTATTTCCTTCACAACTGTAATATCTTCAATAATGGTCAACCTGGATTTTGTATCATCATCATCCTCGTCTTCTATGGTGCCGTACTTGGTCTCTTGCTAATGTAGAACCTCATGAAGTTTTACCTTAACCTACGTTCAGCTCTCTTGTGTACTCATGACTACGGTACCTCCTTGTCCACAGGATCAACAACCGTTTGTGCCGAGCTGGGTCTAACACTGTCTGGTTCCACCTGAGGACCCAACCGCCACGCCACGACTTCTCGCCACGTAGCCGCTACCACACCAACGGGACCAGCAACTCCTGTTCACCGAAGCAGCAGTGGTAGCAAGGACCCCCCGACACCCGTACGGTATGACAGATAGAGGAAATCCACCTGCTAGGCAATCACGTCCACCACACACACACCAGGGCCAGCAAGACCGCCACAGGAGCCCCCAATGCCAGAAAGCAGGGAGGCAAAGGAGCTCCAGCCCAACCCAGAAGGCCATTCGCCACGCCCGGGGGCACAGCGCGGACCGAGTAACATGTTTATTTCTCTTTAGAAGTCTACGGGATTTAAGCTTCTTGGAGGCACCAGGTACTTCCTGTTTGGAACAACAGGAGGGAGGGGTCACTCAGTCCAGATTTCATACAGTCAATGCATAGATAGAATTGAGCCAAATGTGTTCATTAGTGAGGGGTAAATAAGCTGCTATTAACTGAGAAACACGGTGAAGTCAGATTGAGACCTTTGATTTCCCATCTCAGGGTTGGACCAAAACCGTCACACCACCGGCTCTGCAAGTATTAACTTGAGGAAATATATTTTCGAACACGACCTGATTCCTTTTCGAAGAAACGCCTTCCCAGCTGTGACATGAGCGGAACATTTCCATCCAGCGTGAATAGCTCTTTTCATTTTAAAGTCCTTTCCCTTGTGGGCTTCGTGTTCCTGTGACTTGCGGGACAAACAGCATGTTGGCGGGCTGGCTTTAGGCGGTTGAAATCAATCAGCAACAATTCAAACACAATCAGCCATGTTGTGCCATGGAGCCACGCTGAACTCCTCTCCAATTACCCAAACAATGGCCTCTGATTGCTCATCATGAGTGCTGGTCAGCTTCCAGAAGGTTCTTTTCTTACTGGATGCTCTGGAGCCTGATTTCTGCGCCGACTCGCACACCAAAGGAAATCAGTTAAATGCAGCAGCTAGTTTATTAGCAGAGACCAGTTTCCCTTTTAACTCGAATTTTTTCAGCCAATTCTTTTAGAAGGGAACAATCCATCTGATGGTAAACTCTAAACCAGCATGATGTTTTGAGGCAAAGCTCGCAGTGGGGGATTTTTTTTTTCCCAGGCAAGAGGAAATTTATGGTTTGTTTGCTTTCTGTTCATCCCGCCGTCCCAAGCGACCCACTGCTGCATACATGCAGGACATATAATGAATGATAAATGTGAGCGGGGAGAGAGTTTTTTTTCTCCCAGGGAGACGGGAAACAATATAATTAAATGTTAGCAAAAGAATTAAGGCAGTAAAGTCATGTTTTCTATTCTGGTCACAGTTTTGTTTTTCAGAGTGGCTGGTTTCTGATTTGAGGCTCAGCAGAAGAAAACAGAAAAACGCTTTAAGGGAACAAATTTTGGATCCAAATGTTCACAATATGGAGATCAGTCAAGTCTTTGAATTCCTAATGTTTCTGTGCTGGAAAACTTTAAACAAACTTTCGGCCATTTATCAGGATTCTCCAGGGAATAAAAATAAAAACTCTGGTTAAAGTGCAATACCTAACGGTCCTCTCTATGACGGCATCTTTAAGAGAAAAACACTTCAAATTCACATAAAACAACAAATCAGACTGAAGGTTAACGTGTCAAGAAAAAAGTCAAAACATAAATGAAAAAAGACGGCAATCGATCATTTAATAACTGTTTACTTAAAGGTTACGATAAAAAGCTCCAGACATTTTTGAAGAAGAAAAATGCACTGAAACATTTGAATCTGATATATAAAAAAATGATCAGAACCTGTTTTAACATTTGAGCTCACCATCTGTGATTCATTTAGAAAAGTTGAGAGTATCTTTGTACGCCATCATCCAGAGTAAAATGACAAATCGATCGAGCTGCATCCAGATGATGTGGTGTTCTGGATGCACAGGTGAGTCAAAGTGTTTCTGTCTGGATTTAAATGTTAATCATGAGCTGCTGCTGCAGAGGCAGCTGGTAGAATGACTCCGTTGTAGACATTTAGACGCTGAAAAGCTGGAAGCAAACAGCAGTTTGGACTCAGAATGCAGTTTGATTTTTTTTTTTAATGTATCCTCTGCTATCATGTTGATTGACGGGAGTTACAGTAAAACAAATTGACCTCTGAACCTAACATTGCTTTTTTGTTGAAATGTACTGTATTTTCCGCACTATAGGGTTATAAGGCGCACTATTAATGAATGGTCTGTTTTCAAACTGATGTCACATATGAGAGACAGTGAAGTATAAGGTGCTTTAAGTGAGACAAAAGGGGCAGAGGTAAGTCTGTGCGTCAGACAGACTTCATTAACTGCGTTCACATTAACTCTAGAACTTGTTTGTAACACGCTACACGCTAGCCATTATAGCGTGTTCATTTGTAACTCCCAACCTTGTTTGGAACACGAAAAAACAGACTGCTATTAACACGTAAAAAACACAGTCTGACATGCTACACTTTAGCATATTTACAAACCAACCAACCTTGTTGTCAACCTTGACTAGTGGACTAGTGGACAGGTTCACGTCCTTTTGTTTATTTTGTACATCCAAACCAAAGCAGCAGCACTACAACCAAAAGAAGAGGACATACACAATAATGTGACATACACAAATATACACGATGACATACACAAAACATGTTATGATTGATGAGGCGACACACTAAAAACAACATGTAAGAATGTGATAACAAACACATATCATAAGCAGCAACCGCACAACGCACCACAAAACCAGAAATGGCCAAGTGTTACACCAACACACACACCTGTTCCCCTTTTATACCTCACACGCCCCTGAACCGAATCCCCGTTGGTCACACTATAGAGGTACTGCTACATTATATAAAGCACTCCGGATTAAAAGGTGCATTGTCTTTTTTTTATTAAAACTTTTACGTGCGCCTGTGCTGCTTTGCCTTTCGGTCAACTCGTACATTGATTTGATGTTTTACTTACAAGAAATAAAGATTAAGAGTGAAACATGGAAATAATTTGGCATATTGGCCAACTCTTGTCTGACAGAATATTGGGTATCAAACAGATAAATAATGCCACTAATTAAAAATAAATAATAAATAAAAAAGTATGCCACTTCCTGTTTAGATGGACCTTGGTTCCAACTTCTCTGCTTCTTGTGGTCCGTTTGGGGCGGGGCAGACACAGTTAACTCATTTTTCTGCCCGTTTCTGATCATAAAAGTTTAAGTACAACCCAGTCTTAGTCACGACTGTGGTGACTTTCCATGACCATCAAGCCATGACTTCAGTTTTCTATAAAACAACATCTCTGCAGGCATCCTGAGTGGGATCCTAATGGACCAGTAGACGTGGAGAACGTAGGCAGGACTTTATGATGTTTTTGTACAGTCTTGAGAGCTCCATCGCCATGAGGGAGTTTGCTAATCCCTAGAAGTCCTTTCAAAACTGCAATTAATTCTTTAAGACATATTTCCAGCACAACAGTCCTCCCGCATTAGCAGTGACCAATATAAAACTTTGGGAAACCCTACGGAGAACTGCAGGATTCAGAGTTTGTCTTTATTTATGGATGCTGTTTTAAGAGAGCCTAGATTTTCATTGTGAGTAACATGCAGTGCTTGTTTTGACCTGCAGGTGACAGCAGGAGCATATTTAAATGCACGATCGTGTAATAGAAGAATGAAGAAACCTTTTTTTGATGGATCCAGAGTCCAGCTTTGTTTTAAAGTTTTGTTCTGTTGGGCTTCATGAAGGCAACGTTCAGCCGCCTCATCACTGTCTGTGACTCGGCTCAGATCTGCGTCTCCTGTGGTTTTGTCAGGATGAGCGGCAGCACACAAACACAGACTTCATACAGAAGAAAAAAAATCTATTAAAATCAAAACCCACAATTCTCCTCCAGTTGTTCAAAAATCCCAATAATTTCTTTTGAGATGTGAAACGAGGGGAGAGCAGCAAAACATGGTGACGTACCCCGTAGGCTTGCAGCACCAAAATCAGGTCTTTTTAAAGCTTTGTGTTCGCATACAGCGATGGCTGTGATGGCTGCACTGATTTAGAGTAAAGCAATCACAGAAACAGGGTTTGAGAAAGGGACCTGTACCAAATCTGACAAAAACATTGATGGCTTGGAAGATTTTTCAGTCATCCAGACGAGGCTCAGCTGAACATCTCTGCAGTACAGACATACACAACCTCAGCTGGAGGTTTGGGATTCTTGGATTCTTTGGGACTGTCCAAACCTAACTGTGGAATCTAAACCAAGCTAAAGGAAAAGAAAAAGGTTGTTTTCTAGGTCTATCAGACCTAGATATGCACACACATATTAGAAGATAGTTGCACCAAAGGCCATTTGTGTGCATGATGTAGTCCTGCTTAAGCCGAGTGGCTGTGATGTCCGCGCATGTATCCAGGCCTGTTAATTACCCTCAGTGTATTTAAGAGTCAGTTCATTTGTTTTGTCCCACTTTAGTTGCTCCCTCACCTCGTTTGTTCCTTTTGTTTAGGTTTCTGTCACCTGGATTGGTCTCCTTTCCTTTTTGGTTTCCTGATAGAAATAACACCACAGACGTATTCAACTGAACTGTGCAGAATTACAAAACATTTCATAAGTTGTCAGGAAGTGTGATATTTTACTGTGTCCAGAAAGTTTTGTTCATATTTTGGTGTCACTATATTATTATTATTATTAAACCATTATCTAACCAGGAAGTCCCATTGAGATTAAAAGCCTCTTTTCAAAGGGAGTCCTGGTCAAGAGGCCATTACTGTCACATCAAATTAATATGTGACAATTTCTAACCTTGACAAAATTGACTATGTTCGCCCTGAAATGCTTGTGCTGCCTTTTCAACAAATTAAAAAGTTTATTTGCATGTATTCAAATTCAGTGCCTAACTTAGAAAAGCAAAACAAAATGTAAAGAGACGGAGTTGTCCTTTTCCTGAGATCTTGAGTCAAACCAGTTTGAGATATTTTTTTGAACTCATATTAACAATTCTGGAAGCTATTTGTTGACTCCCTGTACGTTCAAGTCTTCTAATCAGTGAGAAAATGAAGCTCTCGTTTGTCCTGCCAGGATTTGATACCTGGCTTGGAATGGAGTCAGGGCTATTCTTAGACATGTGTGGAGGTCTTCTTTGGTGAGCCTGGAACAGCGTTTAGTTCAGCAAATGTTCTGGTAGAGAAAGACGGCTGGCAGCTAATTGTAGAACCAAATACGGTCAAGATATACAGAGCTATTTTCTCTGACGTGGGAGGTGCTTTTTAGAGACAGAACATGGAAGGATACGATCTAATAAACTGCTCTCAAGAACACAGCGGCTTGGTGATCAACCAACTGCATCTAGGGTGACTTCCTTTAAAGAATCCAGTAGATCTGTGAGGAGAAATGGATTCTGGAGGAACATATAATGACCTGCTGTCCAAAAATGAAGCTATAAAAAACTTGATCCTGCACTGATGGGAAGTGTGCACAGTAGGGCGGGGTGATAAAATGATCATTAAACATATTGCGATGTAACTTTTTCTCCATAGAAAAATGCCTCTGTCATGATACTTTTATTTTGAAAGAGTCCAGAATTAACACTCGCCAGTTGCGATCATTTTGTCCTCTTTACGCGATTACTAGAGGGTTAGCTAGTAAATGTTTGCGTCAAATGAATCAAGTTTATTAGCCCTCCTTTTGGTGAATTTCTTTTGTTCTCTCCTCCTGTATCGTCGACACACCAGGTAAACAGGCACGCGTGAGAGACGCTCCACCCCCGCGGCCAGTTCACTTCTGTGTAGCATTTGGTTGATGAACCAGGGGAACATTTGGTGATTTTGGACACGATCCAGACAGAAATGGAAGATAAACCCGCTGGAACAACAGCAGCGACAGGCAGTTTAGTAAAAAGTGTTGATTTGGAGACTAAGCTGTTGTGTCTCGCCTATGTGATCCCCGACCGGTTTAACAGTCAGACAATATTTTCACAGACCGCACTTTAGGCCCTGGCAGATAAATACAGCTAAAATAATTAGTAGGAGATGAATAAAAAACTGTGCGTTCCAAATTATAACGGAATTGAACCCAGTGCGTATTTGCAGTTCTTTGAAGCATCACCATTGACTGTATTCTACTGTCAATGTATTTTGATGTATTTTTCTTATTTAACACCATAAACTGAAACCTGTGTCATATTTGTGCTGACCCCCCCTTCTGTCATGAGAGCACTGTAGCCTTAATGTTAACGATATATAATAGCAATAATCCAAATCTGGTAACACTTTATATTAAGATTCCTTAACAAGCTTTGTCAACACATTAACAAGCATTATAATAGAATTTTTAGGGTGTTAGTAAGTCATTTATTAGTACAATAACTCTAATAAGGTTTATTAAGGTACTTAGTTAACACGTTTACAAGCATTATTATTAGGATGTTTTTTTAAGATGCTAATGATACATTTATTGGCATTATAGATGCCTAACAAATGATTAACAATTAAATTATTATATTTCTTTTACAGAAAGATTTTTGCATGTTTAGTCTGTTTTAATATTATAAAGTTCAGTAACAAGCTTTTATGCTTTGTGGTTGTTTGTGGTAAAAACCTTCCTCACTTTAGATGGGGTGCTGCAAAACATTTAATAAACTGTTAACAAAGTTAATTAATACATTTGTTAAGCTTATAAGCAGTTTAGTAATATGGATTTTGAAGACAATGGTCTGACTTTAGATGTTAATGAAACTTATTAACACTTTCAGGTACTTGGAAGACATCTATAATGCAAATACTTATCTTAATAGCATCTTACATATTAATAAAGCCTATTAACTTGTTAAGTTAGTTAATAAAACGTATTATGCTTATTAACACTCAGGCTTGCGTGAGGCATCTATAGTGCTAATAAATGTCTTATTAGAACCCCCAAACAATAATAATACCTCTCAATTTGTTAACAAAGGTTGTTAATAAATCTTATTAAGCTTATTAACACTGACACATTTGTTAGGCATCTATAATTCCAATACATTTATCATTAGCATCTTATAAACAACCTTAATAATAATTCTTCTAAATGTGTTAACTAAGTAATTTAATTCACCTTATTAGACTTATTGTACTACTAAATGACTTACTAAGACCCTAAAAATTCTATTATAATGCTTGTTAATGCGTTAACATAGCTTGTTAAGGAATCTTAATATAAAGTGTTACCCAAAAGTTTTGTGTTTTCAGGAGTCTCTATTAAATCTGTTTTTGTTTACTCATGTCTTTTGTTGTTTTTCTATTTGTTCATGTATCTTCAGGTGATACAAAAGGTTGGTGGTATTTCCTGTTAGTAATCAATATTGTGATATATATACCGTATATATATATATATTAGGGGTGTAACGATACGCTAAAATCTCAATTCGGTTCGGCTCAGAATTTCACAGGGCTCGGTTTGGTACGGCTGTTTAACAAATCTGCCTGATATGAACTGCTATTTTATGAACTATTTTATTATTTATTGTGTGTGTTTTGCTGACGGACACCTGAATTTCTCCCTTGGGAGAATAATAAAGTTTTTATCTATCTATTTTCTGTATTTTTTTCGGTACAAAAAAGGCAGGACAAATGACTGGAATTTTGCAAGTCATAAAACAAAATAAATCATAACAACATATAAACTTGAGCTATATATATATGAAAAAAACTGCTGCATCATGTTCTTTCAGTGCATCTGTTATGTTTAAAGTATGATAAATAAATAATTTAACCTTAACAACCTGCTGATGAGAACACATTTCTCTTATGAGCAACAGTGAGCATTTTTGACATATAAAGTTATTTGGTTGATATCATGATGAAAGAACCTATATTGTGATATAAATAATTATATTGCCAAACCCTAAGTGCACAGTCTCCCTGCAGATCTTTTGAAAAGAGTGGATGGCTGAATTATCCTTTTCCTGTAGCATTGGTTTCTTGTTAAAAGAAAGCTGCCTGGATGAGTGGTGAAACATTTCAGAGACAGAAGATATTAAGTCCAGATGCTATGACTCAACGTCAAGATGTCACCTGGATGAATGAGAATCTTCATCGACGTGTCCAAGAAGAAGAAAACTGATTTGCCCCTGACCGGTTAGCCTCTGCCAGAAAAGATGCTGCCTTCCTCCTAATGGACCCAAAACAAGCCAACAGCCTTTGCTGGACCATTTTAAATCGCTGTGCAGAGAACCGTCAAGTTTGGTCTCGTAATACTGTTTCACATTGAAACCTTTAATCAGTGTTAATGTTTTTGAACGCGTGACAGACTTTAGTTTAGTAATCCCAAGGTGAAGTAGGAACAGAACTCAGTTTGTCCATTCCAGATTAAATGCTCTATTTACCACAGTTCACCTTTTTCTTTTTGGAGAATGCCATTTATAAACCGTCTTTTTCTGCCATTTTTTAAGACTTTCCCCTGTTGTGTTGTTTGGCTCACTCCCTTTGTGTTGCCTTTTCCTCACACGTCCCCTTTGCAGCATCTTTCATCTCTTTTCTCCATTTGACTTGTCTGTTCCTCAAACTTTCAACCAAACTGATTATTTTCTGACTCTCTACCACTGTATTTAATGGAACAATTGAGAAGTTGACTCTAACTGCACTGTCTGATCAACATTCATGGCCTTTACAGCAAACGTTTGATTGTCTGAGTTGTGTTATGTCGGCCGTGCGTATAGTTTGTGTGAACATCCTACGGTCACTTACAAATCAAGTACACACCCCTTGCGTGATGCATTCGGGCGCAGTCAATAAGAAGTCATTACTCACACCTCACTAATGAGTAGAGTGTTGCGTTAGCGCACTGTACAACAGCATCATTAGTGCGTTTGACTTTCATTAACCTTATGAATACATCGCGATACACTTAACACACGCACTACAACGGTACGTCCCATTTTCATGACGACCCTTGAGGTGTCTGTACGAGCATCAAAGGAACTGCAAGACCCACCTTCGCGTCCCTTAAGATGCAGCAGCTTGTGTCTACGACCCTTCACGGACCCAAAAACCCAAAGCATCCGCACCAGTCAACCTCTCAAGACTTTAATGACCGGACATTTCAGCTTTCTTGGACACATTTGTAGCCCACGAGGAGCTTGTATTTACTTGCATGGATGAAAGTGTGTGCTCTTGTCTGGTAAAAAAAATGCTAATCGTTCCTTTAGCCCACAACAACGATTCATGGTTAACCGCTGTGACCGCACTCCCTGCTGCTAAGGATCACAGAGAAAGTTGGACTTCTGCTGGAAGCGTGGTGAAATAACCTTTGATAAGGGCATCCTTCCTCCTCAGAGCAGGAAGAGGAGCTGGATAGTGATGGCCAGGGGGAGAACCTCTGCTGGAGGTGGGGGTCATGAAATTAAAGATAAGTGAGTTAATTGTGGAGTAAAAGACAGTCGGCAGGGAGAGACAGGTCTGCTGTGTGTTGATCTAGAGACAGAAAGATGAAGAGCATTAATGTGTCCCTCCTCATCTCTTAGTGTGTGTACTCTGTGTGTAGAGGCGACAATAACATCATGAAAGACTGTCACTCCTGTGTGTTTCCCACTTTGAGATATCTGCAAAAAAGGCCACCCAGGAGCCCTGCTGAGTAAACGGCGCCTTATCTCCTGTTGTGCCACAGTAATGCGACTGTTGTCAGTTGCGCCGGCCAGCCTCTATTTGCAGAGCTTTGTAGGGTGGAAGCCTTTTGGGGGGGGGGGGTGTAGCGACAGAGTGATGCTGGGATTTTTTCCCCCCACAGAGGCACCAAAGCATCTCACACATGCGGCGCCGCAGACACTTGCCCTCAAATGCTTGCATTCTTCTCACATTCCCTCCTTCAAAGCAGGAACCTTCCAATCATCAGAAGGAGACCGTTTTCCCACTTCAATAACGGATACCATTTTTTTTAAAATCACAACTTATTTGTGTGTTTAAAAAAATTATTGCAGTAGATGTCTTTACTTCAACAAATATCCAGTTTTATAGCATTTACAGTGAATGCTGGGAAACATCTTCACAAAACCCATATTTAAAACTAAAAAAACATCGGAACCGTGTCTGTTCATGCCTCCTGCCTGATTAAACAGATACGAGCAAAAAGCATTTTTGTGGCATCAAACACAATGTCCGTTTGATCAAAATGTAATTCTTTCCATTTTTTTTTATTGCTGTTTCCAATTAAACTATAATTATTCTACATCAGTGGTCCCTAACCCCCAGGCTGTGAGTTAATTGGTACTGGGCTGCAGAAAAAAAACAAAACTAAAACATAATCTACACTTTTATTTCTCATCTGATTCTGACAGAAGTCTTATTTTGGGAATTTCCTGGATTCTATCCTCCACATCCGACTCATTCTTGACGCACGTCAAGTCGCTCAGGCAAAAACCAATCATGCTACTTGAAATCCCCAAGCTAGCAAACTTAACAAAAAATACATGTATTTGGAACATTTCCTTTGGTGGAAAATAAACAGCGAGACAACAGAAAAAGAGCCTTGGACTTCAAAATAAAAGACAGCTGCATAAAGTTAAGGAAAAAAAAAAAACGTATACCCACTTAAGCCTTGTACAGACCAGTCCATTAAAATATTGTCTGACATTAAATCTGAAAAAGGTTGAGAACCACTGGTCTGCATGATTTCAGAGGCTAAGAAACATGAAAAATGTGCATAAAAACCAAAGTTTCTTTCAGTTTGTTGTTCTGGAACATTTCAGTTTAGGTTAGCATGAGTGGAAAAGACAAGAGTGGCCCTAAAAACTAGCTGTTAAAAACCGTTTCCTCACAGTTTGGAGTTTATTGATCTCCAGTGAGAACATCTAATCATAAAATGAGAGCACTTAAGAGTGTTCACAAACTCCAGAAAAGTAGATGCTTCAGCAGCTTCCCTGCAGGCTCAGAGCGTCATAACCGGAGGAACCCGAGACCAGGCCCTGCAGACCTCACCGCGTGTGTTAAACGCTGAAGTACATGACGGCACGGTTCAACCAGCGCTTTTGGAAGTCTTCCCAGGAGAAAGAGAGAACATGGAAACATGAGTGACGACTGAAACTGCACCTTAAAGACCTCCAGAAACCATTAAATGAACCATCACATCGTCCTCATTTTACTGTGGCACATAAAACAAATAAACCAAACAAAGCGACCATAAACGTGAAGGAAGGAGAACGTACCTCTGCGGGTTCCATGTTTCATTGGTGGACTTTTGTAATTTGTTCTGCTCTGGTACCACTTCAGTTTCCCTTTCTGCTTGTCGTTTCAGATTTAGGTTTCTTCGCGTATTTTTCCGTAACGCTGTTTCACTGATGAGACTCTGGTATTCTTTCTGTTCGGTGACTGTGTTTTATAAAAAGGTGCATTCAAGAATGTTCTGCTTTCATGCTACACTTGTGGGCTGTGTTTGAATTTTGGGTCTGCCTCAAACAAGCCATGACCAGAGACAGAACTGGCAAATTTTAATGAGAAACAGAACAATACTGTTGGGCTGTTGGGAAAATCTGACTTTCCCCTTCGGTTTTAGCCGAGTTCGTCTTGGTCTGAGTTGCTGCTGTTTATGTTGAAGATCGAATATCGCTTTTGTAAAATTAAGTTTAGGAGCAGCGTCACGTCCAAGAAAAGCAGCGCTGTCAGAAGAGGAACTTTAGGCTTATATTTTGGAGGAAACAAATGGACTTTTTCAGAAACACAGTCGCTCATTTTTTGTTTCGAGGAATGGTGCAAATAATCTAATTATTGCTAAACCCAAATAATGACTACACATGTTTTTCCATTAAAATAAAAAACCTGCCATGCTTTGGCAAAGAAAACCGTCATCAAAGGGTTAGAAAAAAATCAAACATTTAATTAAATTAAATACAAATCAAAATAGATTGGATCATCAAAAGCAGAATTACATTTTTTATTGTTTTATTTTGTCCATTTGGCACACAGTTATTCCTTCTATTTCTTGTCCGGTGTGTCACAGACTAAATGTTAGGTCAGGGTAAGAGCAGAAGAGGAGAAGGACATCCTCCTGATCAGGAAGAGTCAGTGGGTCGGTCATATGAGAAGAGTCCAAGCTGTTGAAAAACTCCTGCTGGTATCTGAAGAAGAGGTTTTTATCCTCCAAAAGATACTCCCTTTAGTTGAAGGGGGAACAAAGAGGGAGGAAGAGCAAGTTGCAGCTGAAGCCTGGTGAGATCCATGTTTTAAATCTGGTGAACCAGTCATTTCTTTGTCCGCTCCTTGTCTTTTAAATTCGGACACGAGTCACTCTGATGTGTGGATTATGACATACTGGTGGGAGTTGATTTTTTGTTGTTATTACATACCAAAGAGGCTGGGCATGATTTCAGGTCACTCAGAGCTAAAATCATTTTTTTGTGAGTTTTATTTTTGCATATGTTTCCCTTGTTTTATCGACATTTATAGGTTGCTACATGGTTAATTTCCTCCGTCCATAAAGTTTTTCCTGGAAAAAAAGCTTGTTTTTGTGAAACCTTGTTAACAAACAGAACTATAAAAGGTCCTTGGCTGGGTTTCTCACCCTAAAGATCTTCAACATTAAAATAATTATTACTTGCTTTCCATTGATTATTGCAACACAGTCTCATGCCAGGGAAACGATTAATGAGAACACCAATAGGACATTCCTGGAATGACTTTCCTTTCTTGGAAGACTCACAGGGCTTTAGTTCAGGCAAAGTTCTTCATTTTGTGACAAAGGACGGAAAAGGTTTACAGTAATAAATGTTTTAACATTTGTCATAGGTGATAATAACTTCTTTATCTGAACTTTCAGACCTGCATTAAGTTGCATTCACACTGTAAGCGCTTCGCATTGCAGGGGCATCCAGTTTTTATAGCAAAGTCAATGTGAAGATGCGATTAAAGGTCCTGAAAGGTTTTAAGTAGCAGTGCATTTTGGGCAGGTTTTTGGGAGTTCAAACTTCTGGACAAATTTCATTCCATCAACCAACCAGGAACTCAGCTTTGCCCAGTTGATGATATGATCAGTCGGTGGAGTCCAAAACCAACATGGAGGAGAATTTGATCGCTCTCCTGAACTTCATGATACTTTTCTTATTGGCATCGAGACAGTAAGTGACAACTAGGTCCTTTAATTCCTATATTAATGTTTTTCCTCCTCGGGACAGCAAGTCTTCAAACTGGGTCCCAGAGAAATGGAAGTACTGCTGAAAGCGCCGTCATTCAGACGGTTTATCAGATAAACAGTCAATGTTTCCATGAGGTGAGGACACTGAAAACTCTGGACAGTAGCTCCTCCCACACACGTTGAGAGCGTCAAGTTTATTTACACATTTTTTGGCGAGCTCATTTGACGTGCATCCAAAAGGAAGCAGAGAACACGATTGGCGGCGTAAATCGCATTTGGTGTGAACGAAGTTTTAGTTTACAAGAGTTTCTATATCTAAACTGAAGTGCCAAACGTGCTGCCGTCATGCTTCCCCATAAAATAACTGACTAAACACCAAAGATTCAACTCTTCAACCTTGATGTTTGTCCTTGCTTTTTCTGTTGACTTCAGGCATCAGGAGGCCCGACTACTGCTGGCTCGACATGGTGATGGATGCAGGCGTGCCTTTGGAGGTGGCCAAGAGAACGAAGCAAACATTTTCTTCAGCTCCAGTAATAAATGATGGCACTAAATGCTGCTTCATTGGCTGGAAGGAACAGCAAATAGAGGTGAAGTGATGCAGAGAAGAAACTAATGGGTATGTGACAGTGACGTGCGCTGAGGTTAATGGCTGGTGAGGCACTGACGTCATCAGTCATATTTACAAACATATGAACCATACTGAGTAACTTATTCACCATTTGATTGACAACAGTTAACGTGTTTTGTTTAAAATATAATTTCAACATGTTTTTTTTTCTATATACAGTGATCCCTTGCTATAACACGGTTTACTTTTCACGGTTTCGGTACTTCACGGATTTGCATCGTGCATTGTGTTCTGCATTCTGATTGGCTAAAAAATCACTCCGCTTCTTCTCTACCTGTGCGTCAATAACGTTGCAGTTTAATATGTGCACGTACGTAAAACAGCAAATTCTCTTGATGGTGGCATGTCAGTGTATAAGTATCTTTTTGCAAAGCAGAAAAAAGAGCGACAACAACTGCCTATCACTGTGTTCTTCTCCCGAACAAACACAGCTGCACCGCGGCTTCAGAAGTCAGGATGCAGCGGCTGCAACACCTGAGTCCCTATTTGTCCCACTGTACTTTGTATTTTTTTCATAATAATTTTACATTTTCTCCCGTTTCATCTAATCACTCGGGTCGCGGTGGGCGGGGCTAATCTCCGCGATTTCAAGCCTTCTGCTCACATTGATTATTAAAAATTATTATTTGACAGTACAGTACAGAAGTTATTTGTCTAAAAAACGTTTCTAAAGCAACAAACGTTATTATCATCTTACCTTTACTTGTAAATAAAGTCCATAAGCCGCTCCTTCTGAAGAAAATGACTTGCCGCTTGCTATCACTTCAATTATTTTTTAGCGTCATAATCTCAGGGCTCACCAGCGCCCCCTAACATGAGGCACGAGAACTTCTGGCCTCACCCAGCGGCTTTTTTGCCGGCGTTTAGCGCTCAGCACAAGAAACACGTCCCTCACATACAGTTATTTATCAAAACAAACACTGTACATCATATACATCTGCTAAATTATGTAAACTCAGCTCATATAGTACAAGTGATTGAACCGACATACAGAGAGACAGCAGTACCGTCTGATTGCATAGGTATTGCGCAATCCAAGGTGAGGCTCAGCGGGCTGGTGCCTCATCGCACGTCGCTTCTTAGTATCTGAACGGCAAATGCGGAAATTCAGCGATTTTGAAAAGAAAAAACACCCAAAAATAGTACATTTAAATGGAAAATGACTGCAAAGCACAAATTACTGATTAAATATAATAAATGAATTTACTTTTTCTCTTTTCTTCCCATAATGACAGGTGAGGCACAGCCTCACCTGCCTCCCCTGACTGCACGTCACTGGTATGTGAATATACCAGTAA
This sequence comes from Oryzias curvinotus, assembly GCA_023969325.1. Taxonomy (NCBI): domain Eukaryota; kingdom Metazoa; phylum Chordata; class Actinopteri; order Beloniformes; family Adrianichthyidae; genus Oryzias; species Oryzias curvinotus. The sequence goes on from CM043721.1 coordinate 33,074,452, forward strand.
ATACAAATCATGAAAGCCAACGGCGACAGCACATTCATTAGAGCATTGGAAAGATTCAATGATATTGAATGACTTAGCAGAGCCTACATTAGCAGTTTGTTTATTAAAGGCTAGAATTAGGTAACTGTTCATTTTAAAAGTAACCTATGAAATGCCTGAATTCTTAAAAAGCCAATATCTCTATGATTTATGAAAGAAAAACCATAACCTCACAATCACAGACACAACAAAGTTTCATTTTCTTGATTTTTCTTGAGCTTTTTTCCCCTTATGGCTCTAAAATCTACTAAACTTTACAAAGGTTTCCCATCTTTTGTTTTGATGCTGAGGTCTGCGCTAAACGGACCAACAAAACGACCATGCCTTTCCGGTCCAGCAAGGTCAGCGTTTTGCTTTTGTAACCTTCAGTGAGCAAAACAGCCCCCACTGTTCAGGTGAATGACATGAACACATGAAAGTAGAAATGTTTATGGAACAATTAAAAAAAAAAAAAAAAACACCAAAAAAAAAAACTGGACTACACTCAGGAATCAAAGCTGATGTGGCAGATGAACATACAAGGACAAAATGATGAACTACTAACTGTAAAAGGAGACCTGCGGTGCAAAACATAAGGAACGTTTCAACGAAAGAAAAGGAAATGGTTCATGACACCACAGAAAGTCATTTCAGAAATGAATTTGAACTCACAATAAACCAAACTGAACCTGCTGGCTTCTAATTTGACAAAGTATGCCATGAGTCATGTCTTAGTTTTTACTTTTAAGACTTTTTTCTTTATTTTGGCTGAGTAGAGGCAGCTATTCTTTCTGGATAAACATAACTTTTGGTCCTGTTCAACCACAGCTGTGAAAGTTTACTGTCAGGATAGTAAGGTGTCAGGAATTCACACAAACCTGCTGTTATTGCTGAAGAATCTATCACTAGATTCCCCTCTGTCGTTTGGTTGCAGCTTTTAGCATGGATTGAACTCCGATGATAAAACGCAGCGCTCGCTGGTTTCCATCCCAACTTAAACAAATTCACCCGACAACAACAAAGTCTTCTTTCTGGTAAAATGTCGGTGTTTCCACGGCAAATGAAGGGTTTACCTGACAGTTGTGTTGTGGAACATTCTTGTGGCGGCTGACCGAGTTTAGCTTTGACTGCGTGAACAAATTTGTAGCTTTGCCTGAAATGTTTGTGTTAGTTAATAAAGTTCTGATGTATCTGTAGGATGAAAGGTCATCGACCGTCTGCGTTACAGACGACTCCAACAGGTAGAGTAAATATGAATAAGATATATTTCTGTTTTCTAATTATACTACCTTCTAGTCCAACATACAACTGAAACCAGGTCTTCAAAAATATTACAATAAAACAATAAATACCAATTTCAGTTTAATTAGAAATTCACAGTTGATGTAGCCTCAAAAAGGTACAGATAGAAATGAGTAAAACCACTGGTTTGAAGTGAAACACAGTTTTAACCATTTTTATTTTCTAATTCTCTAAAAGGGTTGTTATATTCCAATCCTAATTATTTGAATTTGTAGTTTTAAAGCTGTTGGGGTATTTTTGTGCAATGCCTTAACAAAAAATAATAAGAGATTGTTTAGTGAAAAAGCAAAATCACCTTTAAAATGTATAAACCTCTGAAGCAGGAAGGACTTTACTGATTTTGCGTCATGTGCAGATCAATTTAAACTCTTTTTTGCTTGATTTGACGTACCTACCAACTTTCTGAAAATGACAGCGTTCTTCTCATTTATCCGTGTATCTTATTGACTGAATATTGACTGACCCCTCCCCCCTGGCATTTAAAACAGGAAGTACCCGCTTTTATCAAGTCATCCTATTGGTCAAAATATCGCAAGAATACCTTTCTTAACATCTTATTTAAAATCCTATTTTTTTCTGTAATTCAATTAATTTAGGTTATAAAGTGACCAATCAGATGCCTCTATAAAAGTAGGTGGAGTCTGCTGGCCCCACGTCCAACATTCAAAACAATTGATTGACAGATTTTGTGGCCTTCCAGCAAGCTCACTCCTGATTGGGGAGATTTTTGGAGATTTTACTTCACAAATTTGGCTGTGGTTCCGATTTTAGTGCGAGTTGCACCAATGGGTTGAAGTCCCTCAGGAAGAATGGCAAATTAGAGAAATGCTGCGTTCACGTGGAGTTGGAATGATCGGAAAAATGACAGTCCAACTCGAAAAACACACATGAGCTTTAGGAAAACAACAAACACCATGGATGCTGAACAACTTTCTGCACCTGCACAAAGGTCAATGTATTTGTAGTGTATCTTCTATTGGGAGACACCAGAATTACAGAGAAAATAATACATTGATAAGGATTATCAATTTATTTCATTCCAGTTTGGCGGACCAGAATAAAAACAACTGCATTAAATAAACTTATACATAATGAAGATGCAGTCATAAAGAAGCAATGTTTTCCGTAAATGTTTCTGGTGAAATTCCAGTAATGTTGAAATGACGTAAAAGTCAGATATGCGTGGTCATTGTTCTACAACGGAACATAATTCTGAAAACTGCACTAAAAGCTGCTCATAAAACGAGGAATTCTCTAATTAAACATTTGGACTAAACCATTGAGTGCATTCATGCTTTGTGTTAACAATATAAACATTTATTTGAGTTGAACTTCACCTTCATTTGAGCGCAGCGGTCGATGTGCTCAGAAAGTGAAAAGCCTTATTGTGTTTAGGCCCCACGGGCAGCAATTACTCTGATTTTCTCACAGACTGACGATCCTCCGCGGAGTCACATTTCATCAAACACAGATATAGTTTATACGTGGAACTAGTTTCATTTCTCTCTGCTAACAAAGACATGGATTCGGAGGCGTCAAGAGTGTCTTTTTCCCCTAAGGTCAAGTGTTTGGAGAAATGCCACATCGGACTGAGTATTACCACACATCCCGCTGAGATAATCCTGCAGAGGAGGATACCAAGATCGCCTGCTTCTCGTTTCCCTCCATGGAGAGTGGACACGATAAAGTTTAATCCTCGCCTCAGTCGCCTGCGGCTGCTTTGCTCAATTTCCTTCCATACGTTGCTGTTTGATAAATGAAAAAAAAAAAAAAAGTAATCTACAGCATTGACTGATTGATTGGTTGTGGGAGTGAATGTGAAGGCTTTTTAGAAGAATGAAGACATGCTGTTGTACATCACAGACACAACCATGTCATGTTCTTTATTTCATCTGAGGTTTCTCAGCTCTGACACTGGAAAAATAACACAACAAGAGTAACTTTAAGAATTATTTGGTTACCAGTCAGCAAACAACAAACAAATAGATCTGATTTAGTTCTTTTGTCAGATGAAACATTTGCTTCTGTGCTCTGCTGTGAATCCAGTGCTGGCTCAGAAGACATTAGAGTCAGATTTCATTTGATTTAAACTCAGACATTGTTTGAAGAGTTGTAGTTGGCTTTTACTGTGAAGCGTTTGTCCCACAAACGGTTTGATTAAACTTTCAAGCTTTAAACTTCTCCTAAGGCATATCAGTAATTCTGATGCCCAAAAACACGCAAAGATGATGTACGTGCAGGTAATTTCTGTGACTTTTTGTTGTGTTGGATTTATGACTAAATTTGCAGACATTTTTAAAGAAATTTGATGGTTTCCTATTTAAATTTGAAAACAAAAAAACTGTATCTTTAACCTTTAACACATTGACATTCTTTCGACTTTTGTGACTCTTCAACACAACTGACATAATTCCAGTGAATTCTGAGGAAGAGAAAAGCGGCTTTGCGCCATTAGGCAACACATTAGGCTAGTAAGTAAGTTGCACCATCACCAGGAGCAATGTGGGGGGTTCAGTGTCGTGCCAAAAAACACTACGACACCAGACAAGGTTGGAACTGAACCTATGATACTCTAATCAGGGGTCGACCACTCTTCCCCTACACCACAGCCATCCCAAATGTGAAAAATAATTTGTTAACATCTATACATTATTTTTTTTAAATAACGTAACTTCTACAGTCCCACTTTATAATCATATTTTGATCTGCTGTAAAAGCGTTCCCAACAGTCTTTAAATCATATCTATGCAGTTTTTTTATGTCCCAGAAGACAAATTTTAGGCTGAGTGGCAGGAATTCATCAGAAATTGCCACTGAGTTGCTGGCGAGACCATTGGCACTGAAGCATGATACCCCTTCATTCATTTGTTTATACCAGGGGTGCCAAACTCCAGGCCCGGAGGGCCGGCCCTCCTGCTGGTTTTCCAGGAAGCTGCTGCTGATTAGCTGGATCAGGTGTGTTTAGCCAATCAGGAGCTTCAAAGCTTCATGGTGGAAGAACATGCTGGACATCGGCCCTCGAGGCCTGGATTCTGACAACCCTGGTTTACACTCTCTCCTGCTAGCTTACAGCCCTTCACACCCCAGACCTAACATTAGCGGCGGAACAAAAATGGCGAGCAATACTGGAGTTATCCAGCCGAACAGTTTTGAGCCGAATTCCAGCTCAGATGAGGAAAACAAAAACGTCTGAAAGTGGACGCATCAGGGAGACTTTGACCCGCCCATTTCAGTTGCTGCGTCACAACAAATTTTGATTTGATTTGATTTGATTTTAGTTATAGTATAACGGGGTGGGATTATATAAATTCGCTTCCTTCCACTCCCTTTCAAGCAATATTTATATATATATTTATATGATAAATATTTATATTTACAACGAAGAGCTTTTACAAACAGCGGTTTTTAATCTGCTCCTTTTTCATTACGATTTGAATAAAGAAACACTCAGAAATTATGTTTTAATCTTAAATGTTCTCATATGTGTCCTCCATCATGAGAAAAATGCTAGAAGAACATGTCTAAAACTTGAAAAACAAAATTTTCATCGGAGTGGCTCTTAATAAAACTTAACATGTTTACATCAGTTATTCGTGTTAAATGTATCAACTTATAAACATAAATACAAGAATCTACATTTAAGTATCATATTTTTTGGACCCCAAGCCATACTGGAATATAAGCACCCAAAGTAAAACAAAACAGTCATTTATGTTGCTGTGACTACACTACCCAGAATGCCGAGAAGGTCCAAGATACAGGTGGTTGGTCAGAGGGGCTGTTTTCCTGCTGCACTGTGTTCTTCATGTTTTGCCTCTTTTTAGGCAATAATCAGCCTTTGCAGAGAGAACAACACAGTATAATAAAACTTTATTGACAGTAAGTACCTTTACATTTTTTAGTTATAACACATAAAATATAAAATAATACTCTCACTTTTTCTGTTGGTTATGTTAAAGCACAGTTTATATCACTCCACCAGGCTTCTGACTACTGTACCCATAATGCTCCAACAATCCTTTAGGATGTAAGGCTTGAATGTTTATCAAAGTCAAAATAAAACCTTTGGACAGACTTTTGAGCGCCGTTTACCACAGAAAAATCTGTTTCAGGTCAGTAAACAAAACCATAAGGGGCACTGAAGACGTTTGGAGAAAACTAAAGGATTTTGAGTTCACCTTAAAATCATTCATGTTTGTGGAAAACCTTTAGATCTGAATTGTTTTTTTTGTGTGCACTTTATTGGTAGTGCTTAGTCAGTGTGCAAGTTCGGCTCCACTGGTCTGGCACCCCATGTTACCCCCACCCAAATGTTTTTTTGTCAATTATTTTCTGGCTTTTTTTTCTTTGTGAAAATCTAAAATAACTGGATTAGTTTTTATTCAAACATTAGACCTTCTTTCTCTCAGTTTTCCTCCAATCATGTTTATCCCAAAGATATTTTCAATACTACAGCCATCATTTGTGGTGCTGTTGCCTTTGGACACAGTTTCTCTTGCATTTCTGGCTGAATAATCCTCAAATGACTGCGTTTGCAAGGACCTAATAATTTACATCAAATAAAAGTCTCACTAGGTCTTTCTGGAAGGCTGATGCTGGAAAGCTTTGTGTAGTTTTACAGCAACATCAATGCTGTTTGTCCAGCCTGCAGCTGTTCTGCTCGGTTCTCCAGTCACTGCACTCAGAAACACAGCGGGCTGCTTCCCACAGTTCAGAAAGCTCTAATCAATCTGACGTGTGCTACCTGCTCAGCAACAAAACGCAGACTCCTGTGAACACAAGAGAACGTTTTTGGACAAAGAGAAAAGGAGCCTGAAAGACGGAAAAAGGCTCTCAGTTTTCAACTTCTAAATGTTGAGGCCGCTCACCATGGATGTGACTAAAAGTCTAACAATCTGTCCTCTGGGGACAGATTTTTGCAAACATCTGCAAAATGATAAAGCAGAAAGACCAATTAAACCTCAAAATGTTGTTTGCTGAGACGCCTCCGTGCACGAGTACCAAGAATTTGCATTAGAATTGACATCTGCAGAGTTAAAGACGAACTCCAATGAAAATGATGCTTTTAACATGTTCTTGTGGCAGTTTTCTGATGATGGGAGACATATATTAAGAAAATTGTAAGAATTGCTTTATTCAAATCATTGTGAATCAGGAGCAGATGAAAAAACTGATTATAGCAGTGACGTAGGTGCTACAACTGGCAGGCAACAAGCTCCCTGCTCCGCTCCATTCCGATGCATCCACAGATCCATGAACGTCTTTGCTTTCCTCGTCTCAGCTGGAGTCTGGATCAGAATTGTATGGCAGGATAGCTCTGATATCGGTGACCATTTTTGTTGGACTGCTATTGTTAAGCTAGCGGGGGAGCACACAAACTGATGGGAAGTGGGATAGGGTTGTTCCACGCCAACAGTCCCGCCCACAACTCACAGTTGAACTTCTAATGCACGCCTGCCACTCTGCAGAAACGATGGCGTAGAAAACGACAGGTTTTTTTCTGTTGACAACAAACGGCATCAATGTGAATGTGAAGGAAACAGAACTAATGGGCTCCTTACGGAATCCTGCAACATCTGGGGCAGTGTATAAGTGTGTAAGTGTTCATCACTATGACCTGTCATCCACAGCATGCCTGTAGGAGAAATGTACACAAAGATTTTCTCTCTAGAGGTTCATTCAGTCTACCACCTTGATATTTCATCTGTGTGATTTGACCATTTTCCCCCCGCAGACAGCCAGTATCCATCCACAGGTGTCTAAGGCAGCTCACATTCGTGCGTGTCTTCCAACATACCCTTCTCTGGGGTGTTCTAATTGGCTGGACACGCCTGACACAGGTAATCTGTCGTGGGTACGGTTTTGGATATCTAGAAATCACGCAGACACACCGGCCCTAGACTTACCCATTCCTGGTAAGGCCTAATCTATGAAGCGTGTTTTTTTTAAACTGTGAGAGGACACCGGAGTGCCCGGAGACAACGCACACGCACAAAGAGAACACGTAAACTCCACACAGAATGGAACCAGGTGGGATTTGAACCAGGACCTTCTTGCTGTGAAGCAATCGGGTTGACCACTACACCACCTTACAGTATTGTTGTAGTGTACAGACACTTGCAGTTTGTCCTTAAACTAAATCTTGACTTTAAACATCTCAGTTTGTTAATAACTCGCCCGCAGTCATTTTTTTCTTCTCGGTAATTAGCTCGTCTCTTCCTCGCCACGGTGACGACCTTGTTTCTTTGCTCAGGAGGCACTTCACTCCTTCTACAGTGTTTTTCTTTAATGTTCTTAGTCGAGGTCCGCTCCCTACAAAAACACTGTCCGCAGATGTAAATAATAGCTGACACTTCATGCTCTAAAGGCTGTACACAGCCTCCACTTGTTGTGCCTCCCTGGTAGATGCAACAACACATCAACAGAAGGGAAACCTTCCTGCTTGACAATTAGTGTGTGAAGAATAAGAACTTTTTAAGGTATTCAGTTATTCTAGTCCTTTTAATAATGGGATGCATCTCCAGCTGACAGCCAGGAGCACTGTCTATCTCTCTCAGCGTTCCTCTGTGGAAGAATGCCTCCTCCAGGTCTCCCTGAAGATAATTGACCTACAGGCGCTGGCGTTTTTTATGCTCTTTAAAAATGCGCAGGACGGAAACACAGCGGGGAGGAGACAGTCGGACACGACTGGCACAATGCTGCCGGAATACCAGCTGGCTCACATCTCCACTGGGCTGCTATGGCTGAAGCTTTAGCAGGAAATTGTCTTTGCGTTTTTCTGTGCTTTTCATCTGTAAACCAGCAGGTAGATATGCAAGTGAGGCTTTGAATCCAACATATAACAAAGTGTCTGCAGCTCCTTTTGAACATTTCTGTCAGATAAAAAAAGAAAGAAAATCTTTCTGAAGAACTCCTGTCTGAAAAGATGAAAAGACTTTTTCCTTTCTGTGAGTTCCTGACACAGAAACGTTACAAAGAAAAAACCTTTATGTCAGAAACAGGAGCCTCGCTTTTCCAGGGAAAACAAACGCATCAACGACAATGCCAAGACAAGCTGCTTGTCAAACGCCATCTTTGTTTTGGAAACGCTTTCTACGATCACAGGCTTTTCTCAACTATGTAATGAATATTTACATCACAACACTTTTCTGTTTACCAAAAACAAAAATGAAAAACGCACAACTTTGGATGTTTTTTTGTTTTTCTTTTACAGAAGTCAAAAGAAATTCTTTTATTTTTTTGGTTGTTTTTCTCCATCAGAAAAAAAACAAGTACATTTATATATTAATTGCTGCTATATGTGACAGAACTATGATTACCTTGTAAGATAAATAATCCAAGTTTATATCTTACTGGATAAAATAGCCTTTTAGAACATTTTCTTTTTCTCATTTTTTGGCATTAAGCCCCATGTTATTTCATTAAAAAATAGCAACAATTGTTTGGTCCAGTTTTTCAGAGAGATTAAAGGCATTTTCTCTGCTGTCTCGGGTTACAAATAAGCAGACGGGATAAAACCAGCACAATATGGCCAACGGAGGGTGATTGCATAGAAAGCAATTATCTGTGTCAGCGGATCTGAAAACTTCTGCCAATAAGTCTAATCAAGAAATGCACAAGGCCAAGCTTTGCAGCATAGAGAAGTTCAAAGTCATCATAGAATTGGTGTGAAATAAAGAAACCAAAGCCGTTTCTCTGTTGGCGAGGGTTCCTCGTTTCCACACAAAATGACAGATCCTCAAATTGACCAAATAGGGACGGAACAGAAACAAACAATTAGCCAGAATGGAGGGATCAGATGAGTGACAGCGGGGTGTTTTTCTCCCTCAGTTACACAGCGTTCGTTACACCTCTGTCACAACCCCACAGCAGCGGAACAAGAATGGAAGCAATTTACAAGCTGCTCTGCAACTGTTCCCACATCACAGGTGGGCAGAGACGCAACAAACCGGCTGCGAGAATCGGAGTTTTGTCATTTAGTGAGTCCCGTGTGCTGCGGAGGTCAAACAAAATGAATAAACGAGGCTCATTAAAACTATGGACGGCAGCAGAGAAGACAGCGACAGTTTAAGCAATTCACTGTAAAAATGAGACTGAGTTTAGACAAACATGCGACTTTTTCATCACCGCAATCGTGGTCAAAACGCCGGACTTTGTTTATGCTGCTCTCCTGTTTTGAACATTTCCTTTGGGTTTGTTTACATTCGATCAGACAACCTGGTTTCCTGACGACACCTTCTTACAGGTGTGTCCAGTAACTAGAAAGTGCAATTTTACTCTGCAACCGACTAGCTTGATGTTTAAATCATTGGAAAACAAAAGTTTGCTTCAATCAATAACCTTGGAAAATATCCTATCCAGAGCCACGTCAATGAAAATTATGTTTTTGGTGTTTTTAATCTGAGGCATTTTTCTAATGGAGGAGGACATATACAAAGAAAATTAGGCTTAAAATTGCATCTCATTTTTGAAATTGTGAATCGAGGCAGACGAAAAAAAGAAAAAAAGAGCGTATTACAAGCTCCGCCCCATTTTGATGCATCCACTTGCAGACAAACAGATCCATGTTTGTCTCTGCTTTCCTCGTCGGAGCTGGAATCTGGATCTAAACTGTACGGGTGGATAGCTCAGACAATGCTCGCTATTTTTAATTTTTTTTTCACCGATTCTTTACAAAGAATCAGCTCTGGTGTCAGAACACCTTTGGAAATACGTAAACTGTGCGAAAAGGCGACGTGTTCCGGTGGTGAAAAGAATGGTAACACATTAAACAGTTAATCTGTTTACCTAAATAATTCTCTTACTGATGTAAAGACGGCAACAAGAAGTTGTTAAAAAAGGTTTGTTTAAAAGCCTTAGTCATGTCTTCAATGGATAAAGAAGTATTTATTGTTCATTTCATAAAGAAAGTTTCCCAGGAAAATCTGAGCAGCTTTCTGTCTGGAGTTTTTAGCATCTGTCTGTTAACACTGTAAATCTGAGTCCTCTTTGGCCAGGACTTGTGTTGCCTTTAAATGGTGTATATCATGTAAAATTAACTTTATAATCATTCCTCACGAAAAACAACCCAAAAGCCGTATTTTGATCCGTTCACGCATTTCTGAGCCTTCCTTTGAAAAAAAAACCTGCTCTCTGAGCACGAGCGCCTCCTGATCCACAGAAACGAGTGGGTTATTACATCGTGATGTCACAAAGTGAGCAACAGCCCCATCCGGGAAGAGTTCACACTGCCAGCTCCGCCCCCAGGCTAACACACACACCCACCTTCTCTGTTGAGCTAGCGGTGATCGGCTGAACTCTTTCCTTTCATATACACAATATGAACATCCATCTTTGCAAAAGTTTGAATGTTGCTTGTTTTCGTGGAAGAAACGCAGACACGCTGCCGAAGATGACTCTAGGTTGACGTCATGAAATGGGCGGCACCTACAAGGAGAGAAAGGCGGAGCCTCAGAGATCGAGTCGTCTTTTTTCTGTGATGGAATAAGCTCCGAAAACAACTCATTTCATGATACATAACTCATACTTGCATATTTTTTTCCGTCTTCTGTCTGGTGTGGTTTACAATTAAGTAGAAGTTCTACATTTAAGTCAGTGCAACAATATCACTCAATTGACACCAGATCCATACCGTGCCAGAGTTCACAGAACCAATAATGCAGTCTTAAGCCCCGCCCCATTCTGAGAAAGATCCTATTTCACGTATTGTTTATTCTGAGCGCTGTGATCAATAGCTCTCTGTGTAGCTTTCATTATTTGTCTTCCATTCATTCACTCAGGTGTAAGTTGGAACTCAAAGACCGTCAGTCCATCTGCAGTCCTTCTTCTTCGACCCCTCAGCCTTTACTGAGCAAAAGCACTTAAGTGCTTTACTCAAGGACAGCTGCACTGTCCTCTTGAGGAAAGCACATTAATGCAGCGGTGATCCGACTGCCGACATAACCAGTCTGCTCTATTAAAGCGCCGTGTCTCTGCTCAGAGTACGCTGATTAAAACCTTAAGGAGATTTTTGTAACCGGTCCAAACTTTTATCTGCCGAGACCTTTCAACTCTACTTTGTTCCTCACTGCTTTAAAATGTAAAGACTTTTATTTATTACTAATTACATGTTAAGTATAATGGAAAGGGGAGCATTTTTTCCTTTGTATTTTGATTTTATGAGGCCATAAATAAACCTCATTGACATCGAAAATCTCCTGACCAGAGAGTAGAAGCAAACTCAACCAGTTTCAGGAATGTTAAAACATTTTAGTGTATTCCAAGATCACACTAAAAACGTTAAATCACAAAAGTCATGAAAGTAATCATTTGAAAATCGTATTAATCTTTTTCCCAGAAAAAGCAATATTACGATTTTTTTAAGTACAGGATTTGGTTTCCCTTTGAAAGAAACAAGAGGGTATTTTAGGTACACAAACAGCTTCTATGTTATTTAAAATGTAAAGATTGCTCATGGTATTTAAAAAAAAAAACTTCAAATCACCCAGCATGGGACATTTGTTTATCCCCCCAAGCAAAAGAAATTTTCAATGTAAAATAAAAAATAAGTAAAAGGGACACAAATAGTGAACTTGTCAATGGAGGTTCTTCTTTATCCTTGTGGTGTCTTGAGGTTGATATATATATATGTATATATTATTTTATCTTAGATTTTATATATATATATATATAATATGCACCTGTTTGGGTGCATATGACTATACCTAAACTGTTGTAATCGGATAAAAGACATCCAAATATTCTGTCTCTATCTTACTTGCACAATCCGATAACTTGAGAAATCAGGTAGTGGTCGCACATTTGTGGGAGGAGCTGATTACACCTTCCACCATAAAATAACCAAAATTAAATGAGATCAAAACGTACTAAGGACCTAGTTAAAGTGCACAGATAGCGTGGTTTCGCTTTGAAAACGAGTGGGTTCTCACAAATTAACGTAGACCAGTGTGCCCCTTCCAGGAAAAGTCTGCTGTGCCAGCTCCGCCCCCAGGCTAACACACACACACTTTCTCCATGGAGCTAGCGCTGATCGGCTAAATGCTTTCCTTTTATTTATACAATTTGAACATCTTTGACAAGATGTTCTGACTTTGACAAGACGCAGACTCGCTGCCGAGGCTGGCTCTAGGTTGACGTCATGAAATAGGCGGCTCTCACAAGGCGTTGTCCTCAGAACTCATATTTCATTAAACAATGAGTTCTTTTGCGTGCCAAAAGTAATAAATATATCATCAGATGTATGGATATGGTTTACTATAAAAGGCTTAAGAATAGCCTGGCCCCTTAAATAAGGTTGTAGTGTGGGCTACAATGCATGACAAATCAATGCAATGTAGAGTTGAGGAGTTCAAGGACCAGGGTTCTGCTGGAACACATGAAACAGATTTCAGCACTCAAAGATGGTCTGACATCTACACTGAGGTTTCCTGTGACATGAGTACTATGATAGGATACTCAGGCCTTTGAAGCACACATTTGGCAGAAATGGCCCAGATCAATGTCAGCTGCCCAGAACAAAGCAGCTGGGGCTTGAAGAGAAGGAGGAACGCGGGACAGATTGAGGAGAAGAGAAGGCAGCCCACCAAAGAAACCTCCTAGGTAAAAATGTGACTTTGTCGAAAAGGGCAAAGCCCAGAGACAAAATTATTGTCAGCTTTCCTCTCCATGACTTATCTCAGGTCCACCCTAAATCCATCCAGAAGACTTTCATGCTAGATAGGCATTAAACGTCTGACAATTCAAAAACATTCACCCGAGCAGAAAAGATGCGGTGTCTTTGACGCCTGTCGCGGTGTCTGAGCTTCTTCCTCAAAAAGGTTTCTGCAGCATTTGTGCATGAAGTTGTATCAGCATTTCAATAGAGCAAAGACTCAAAACTATGGCTGCCATACTGCTTTACATTTTATAAATCCTGCTGTGTGTGATAGTTTGCTCTTTTTGCCCCTGATCCTACATAGGTTTTGCATCCCTAGAAATGTCCATATTTTACACTCCTTCAATAGAAGATTTGATCAACGAACTGACAACTATCTTGTTTGTTTCACAGCTGCAATCATGTCAATAAATTAAGTGCACCGAACCTATCAAATTTGCCCAAATCTTTACATCACAAACATTCAGTATATCAGGTCCAAAGAGTAAAAATAGAAAATGCAACTAGTTTTGCTTCAGTTTGCAAATGTGTGATATTTGGATCATTAAAGATGTCATTTTGGAAAATCAATGGAAGATTTTAAAGGTGTTGATTCTATGGTTACAGACTGCAGTGTCTCATTATTTAGTTTGGTCTGAGGCCAACGGATATGACATCAACAGGTCAGCTACAAAAAACAACAACATCTAAATACAGTGTGACACTCAGTTTACACAATCAGTGAGAACCAGTTGATCCTAAAGGAGAAAAACCTGATAGAATATGGTTGGGGAGTTAGGATAGTTTAAAGAGTGTGTGTTATTTTGCTGTTGCTGGCAAAAACTCTGAGGGTTTATACCAGAACCAGAGACGTGCAATAACACACACTTTTTGAACTCCACTAACTCTTCAACTGTGTATGTAATTATTTATTATTCCAACTGATTCTGAAGCTGAGAAAAACTGAGGTTGGCCCAAAATGCAACATTTTTCAGTAAGTGTTGCGTATTGACCCAAAGATGCTTTTGTCTTCATCAGAATTAGTCGGTTCATGTCAATGGGATAACCACTTTACTACTATAAAGTGCTGGATAGTGACGCAAAGCTGCTTTTCCCGCTCTAGAATCTGTTGGGATTATGTTAATTGCATAAATGGTTGAGAAGGTACGGTAGTTCAAAGAACATCAACACGGTAACTGATAAATGGTAAACGGCGTATACTTATATAGCGCTTTCTACCCTCTTTCGAAGGCCCAAGGCGCTTTACAGTCACAGTCCCATTCACCCATGCACACACACATTCACACACTGGTGGCGGCTCCGCTGCCGAACACTGGAGCCAACCTCCCACCAGAGGCAAGTTGGGGTTCAGTGTCTTGCCCAAGGACACTTCGACACATGGGCGTGCAAGGCGGGAATCGAACCTGTAATCTTACGATCATGGGTCAACCGCCCTACCGCTGCACCACGGCTGCCCAGTAGGTCAAAGGTTACATTTCTTTTAATTGACTTAACTTTTCTACAAACATTGACTTTCAATTTAATTGCAATTTTATTTATATAGCTCAATTTTATAACATTAGTCGTCTCAATGGGCGTCATACCGGTAATTGTATCAGAAACATGAAATCATAAAGAACATGAAGTCATAGAATTCAATAGGTAATGTGCTAAACTAAACAGACTAAGCTAAACTGGGCATTCCTCATTTAGATCCTTCTTCTCGGTAAAGATTCTGGGGGAAAAAAGAAGAAACCAGAAGAAATTTTAGTAATTTTGGAAAAAAAGAAGAAATTCCTTCAATGAAGGGATGATGGCACATGTTGAATCTCCTTTTGTTTACAGCAGAAAAGCAGAGTTTTGCACCAGTAAACTTGAAAACAAACCTTGTTGATTAGTTTAAATGGGTCATGTTATTAGAAATCCATGTAAATGAAATGACACTATGAGGTGAGAATGCAAGGGTTCATTTTAAGGTGGTGTTTTTCAATCAGCCGCTGCCGTCTTTTTATCCTCCCCGCCAGGAAGTTAATGGAAATAAATTGCACTCACTTTGCATCCTGTGAGTCAAATAGCCGCTGATTAAACAGCTAAAATGAAATCTGCTGCCATTCTGAGTCGTAACGACCTGGTCCAGTAACAGCTGCTTTCAGATGGACAGTGTCACGGATTGGTGGCTCTATTGCCAATTTAAAGACTTCCAGTATAGGGTTCATCTTCCTTCTTGCTCAGCCAGACAGCCAGTATAATTAGATATTGATAGAATGGCAGTAATTAATGATAAGTCTGCAAGCAATATTATCTAGCCTGCAATTTAGTCTATGTGTTCTGTGCTGATTGGATCAGAGGGTCGCGGAGACACAGCATGTCGTTTGTCAAGTTCCTTGACCTGAATCTGCTGGAATGGAGGCGAGCAGTAATGGAGAGCAGATAAATTCCCTGCTGCCTACACAGTCACGGGTTACACAATGAAGGCAAAGATGCAGACTTTCAGAGTAAAGCATGTAAATGAATAAAAAATGACATTAAAGGTTCTTTCTACTTCTGGGGTAAAACGTGTTGGCGTTTACAAGTCTTAAAAAAAATTTCAAAAACAGAAGGTGTGTGTACAAAAAGTACTCAGTCATGGTTTGTTTTGTCTCTTTAAATTACTAAAAGAAACTTAAAAAATATTAATTTTAAAATGTGTAATTTAGGTATAATTGAACAAAAACTAAACAAAATATTGATCATTAATCACAAATATTTAAGGGTTTTTATTTGGTAAACCTTAAAACAAGCAAGTAAGTTACGCTGCCTGGTGTACAAGCAATCAAAAATGAAAGTTAAAAATTCTATGTGAGCTGTCCCAAAAAAACAAAAACAGTACAAATATTTGAGATGTCCGAGTTTACAGATTCTCGATCTTTATTAATACAGTAGTGTTTAGTGAAAATACACTTCAGACAATGTAACTGTTTTCTTAAATTGCATAATAATGTTGGGTTTTAGAGAATTAAAATAAAGAAACCAGGAGTTAATAAATCTTTAAAGTGTTGATGAAGGTTCTCATTTTCAAAGTGTTTCTTGTACACACAAGTTCAGTTTAGTGAAATATGTTCTAAAAACCAATTTTGTGTAAAATATAGTCGAGAATTTCATTAAAATATATAATAAATAGGAAATCAAGACTATTATAAAAATCTAGTGATTAATGATGTGACGTCATCTTTTTAACCCTTGTGCTAGGCACGTTAACGTTGGGAGTGGGGTCATCTAGACCCACTAGACAGAGCTCTGAACCTTTGTTCTTCAATGGTTTGTGATCTTCACTGGTGTCCATGGATTACATGAAATCCTCTCCACCTTTATCCACCTTTGTCATGGTAGGAAGAACACGTCAATGTAAGGGGGGGGGGGGGGGTCATAGGATAGCACAAGGGTTAAAAAGAACACTGTTTACTGCTAAAGTTAACCAGGAAGTTGACAGAAAAACCTTTGAGTGTGACGTTGTTTAAAGTGATAAATACCATTTCTTTCTTTCAACAACTTTGTGTTTTATGATTTGTTGATTCTGGTCTCCTGCTCTAAAAAAAAAAAAAAGCTGATTAAACATATTTTTAAAAATTTTAATTCATCCAGTAAAAAGACAAACTGTCAGAAGTCAGAGCTCTGTCTCCCCCTCTGGTCACCAGCGGGAACCGTCTCCAGAGTTCTAATGCTTTTTCTCTGGGATTGCTATTTCTCCCAGCATCCCCAGCACTCAGTTTATGGATGCCACACACCTGACTCTCATTTGCAATCACTCAGTCTACTGAAGCTCTGCACTGAGCCTCTCTCTGTGTGATGTATTGTTTGTGCCACTCTGCCTGCATTACTGAGCGTTACATCCAGACCTGATGTTCTAATTTCCCGACCCTGTTTTGTCTCTGACTCAGTTTGCTTGCTGCCTGCCCCGAATCTCGCCTGGATCCTGACTACTCTAATTTCCTCTCTGAATCTCCCATGCTCATTATTGACCCCTCCCTGGCTGACCCTGATTTAGCTCTGTGGACGTTTAGCTGACCATCAAACCTGCTGCATTTGGATCCAGCCGTCTGACTTTTCTTGACACAAACATGGCAACCGTTCAGACATAATGTATTAAATACTAAGATCCGTGGTTGATCTGTGAATCATTGATCTTGACTGGAGGATAGGACCCAAGTAGAGATCTACAGCTCTAGCTATATACTACAAATGTTTGCATTTGCACAAATATTTGAAAGTTTTGCACAAATTGTTGTGCAGGTCTGCAGAGATTTATCTTTATTTCCCGCTGGTTTTTCTCCCCATAGCTCATGTTGGTTTGTGAGACAGGCGGGATCACAGGAAGGTTATCCTGTTTGCAGGATCCACACTCTGTGTGTGTTTGTGTGTGAGAGTGATGGCTGTGTCGGGGCTCTGTGTGCGCACTGGTGCATGTAATGAACGCCATCGTCAGGCCTGCCTCTCCGCCGATCAGTCTGCCACACCGATCCGTGTGCATGACCACTACCAACACCTGCACACACACACATGCATGCATGCATAAGCCGGTGAAAACACACACAATCTATCTGCCTTCACGCGCTTGGGGACGGTGGCCATGTTTCTTCCAAATCCCAATTTCCCAGACAATCACATCCAGGGAATCAGTTCCAGTTTGTCTTCAGAGTTCATTGTCACTGAGTTTGAGCCCGAAGGAGGATGCGATTCGTCAACGCTCTCATTTGAATAATGTCTGGAAGCTGTTCACACAAACGCATAATAATGATGAATTGGAAATTAAAGGCCGTCAGAAGATAAAGGGACAGTGTGTGGTAAAATATGATGGGACAGGAACAGATGTGGCACGGAGCGGAAATTTGTGACTCATATCAGGCTTTGAAATCTGAGAGGAACAAGGCTCCATGTATCTGTGTTTCATCAGAGTGGAGTCTGCTCAGGACTTTCTGCACAAAAACCGGTAAATGATGTTGGGAGGGGATCTTTGTCGCGTGATGGAGACGTGTTTCCTACATGAGAGCCGCTGGGGATGCGACTGTGGTCGCTAACAGTCCTGAGAGCAAGAAAAAGACGGTTTATGCATCCAGAACAAGCGACAAAAGTCAGACTTGCTTAAGGGCCCATTTGGAATTAAAAGCTAATTAAATATTGAAACCAGTTAAAACCAATGAAGTTATGAAGCATGATGTTGGACTGTGAGTGGAGCCAGAGCGCTGAGAGGAAATTTTAGCATGAAGAGCAAAAAGGCGGAGGGAAGACCTGGGCCTTATTGTAAGATTCTGGAACCACAACCCCAGATGTCATTGTAAAATTCCAGCTGTACTGCAGGAAAACTTTGCACTTGAATGTTTATTTTCCTTTGTGAACCTGTTTGTCCTTTCATAAAACAAGAGGATAACTGCATCATTTATATTTCTTCGTGGTAGTTTGAGGTGGTTACAGTCCGATTCAGTTTTCAAAAGAAATAAGAATAATTTTTAAAAGCTGAACTCTGATGTCTTTAAAAAAATAAAAAGCATGCATTCACAAAAATATCCCCTCTCTCCTCGCAGGCAGAGGTATCCCTGAGTCCTCTGGCCAGGCCAGGATTCGGGGATCACATCCCATCCGAGTCTGGTGGGGTCGGTGTCCCCAAGGAGCGGGTTCTGGTCCTTGCCCTAGAGCACTGGGTATTTTTCCAAAGTCCAACAGAGGGGGAAGTCTGGTGGGCCCATGTTTGACTGTATGATTGTTGTGTGGTAGGTGTTTTGTTAAGTGTTCTTAAGGCTAATATCAGTTATACACACTTATGACGTACGGGTGATGCTTACGAAGAGTCCCTACGCCACACTCTAGCCGTTAGTAAGGTGTGAGTGCTGGCTTCTTACTGACCATGCACAAATGCTGCACACACAGGGTGTCATGTAATACCTAAGTGCCCGTAGGACGTCCACACACACTACACTCTGTCTAATTTCCTCATTTCTAACAGTCAGACTGCAAGATCATGAAAACAACTGACTGGAAGCATCATGTGCTGCAGTCGCTCTCATGAGAGACACTGCTAAAAGTAAACATGTTTCCACCCAACTACCCCAGACTATACCAAGTTTGATAGGTTTTAGCAACTTTAGCTTCAAAGGCAAAAACTGTTCTACAGTCAAAAGAATGTTCCCTTCCATGTCCTGCATTGAAACACAGCTTACATGTTGAATTTTACACACGATACTGACAAACTCTGAGATCAGTGTTAGCTTGTCTGTGTTCCTCATGAGATCCAAGAACCGGCCTTTCTGATGGAATTCTGGCAGCTGTGCTGTAAAAGCTAAGGCTGCTGCATCAAAGCCTTTGTTTCTGTAAAGTTAAAACTGGCCACGACCACCTCCAACCTATTCAGAGTAACGCTGGTCATACATATGGAATCCATATGGGTGATTCTCTGTGCTGTAACCATCTGAGGTGATGGAAACCCCCGCAATACAGACACTTTTAAACCCTCTCTGTGGGCAGCACCAGTGCCAGGCTGTGCTGCTGCGCCAAACCCCCAGGAATGCTCTGGGAATGAGGGTCAGCTCTAATTGTTCAGGTTGAGCAAATCTGGAATTGTGTTTCTTGCTTGGAACAATTCTAAGGAAAAGTGTCCAACCTTTAAGCTTTACAGTCTCTGGGTCTAAAGAGCTGGAAAAGTGAGCCAAGCGGCTGCAGTTTCTTAGTCTGTGGTGTTTTTTTCACGAGTTGCTTGGCGATTAGAAAAATTGAAAAGCAACTGAGATGTTTACAACTAGCAGATTTTCCTGCACCTTTATGCAGCTTTCATGACATGAGTTGAGAGGCAGCTGCAGGGGCGAAGGGTCTTCCCCATTCATCAGACGATGCATGCCATCCCACAAAGTGCTGCATATTGAGGAAAATCTGCAAGCAAGGCAAATCATCACTAGAGCGGGCGGAGGAGAGAGGTATTGAAGCCTTAAACACGCTATGTGATCTACCATCAGAGCAGCTGTCAAGAATACCATGATCAAAACAGATAGCACTGAGATTTCCAACCAATGGGGTTGAAAACATTAATCTGGATGGTGAGGGATGATGGGGGGAGAAGAGGCATTTCTCTGGCAGGAAGTCATATCTTTCCCAAATAGTTTTTACCTCCATTGTAGTGCTCATTCCCCCTTCCCCTTTCATGCAGTGTCCTCTGATCAAACTTAGATAGAAACATGAGAAACTGGAGAAATACCAGGGACCAAGGCAAAACTGGAGAAAGCTTGTAAGGTGTAGGTGACAGTGGTGCTTGGAGCACTCGGGGCAGTAACCCCTAAACTGGCTGCAGCAGATCTTTGGAAAAACGTCTGACAGACCAGAAAAAGTGCTAGAAACAGCAAAGATACTGTGCAGGATCCCAGGAAGGCAATTCCAACTCCCTGCCCCAAATAGGGATGGGTGCCAAGTTGGTACCGGTAGCAGCACAAACGATAATAGTGGTATGGATTTCAATGATTTCAGCACTTCGTTTCAGACACTTGTATTCCATTCAGTTTTGCTGTAGAATTCGAGCCAATCATTCTACTTTTCCACCAGTTGTGGGCTGGCTCTTAGAAGAAAGTGGGAGGCCATCTGTCTGTACTTCACACCAAAAGATTCTAATTCAGCGACTTGATGAATAAGAGTGACGTGTGCTCTGAAAATGCTCAGAAAGAAGACTGTGGTTGTCACAAATTTTTTCGTTTCTTTTTGGTTTTGTTTAAAATGTTTGAAGCACCACTTCAAGCAACGTTTGGGTACTAGTACCATTTCCGGTTTGACACAGGATATAAGCAAAACAATACCCATCCCTAGCTCCCAAAGAGCTCTTTTTACCAAACCATCATTGTCCACAATATTCAGAAATAGAAGAAACTTTACTGACTGACTTGGAATTTGCTTTTTCCACCTAAAGGGAATTAAAGTTGCATTGCTTTTATGTTTATCACTGAGCAAAGAGCCTCTCAGCAGGCTTTCCCAGGAAAAGTTAACAGCCAGCAGTTAAAAGTTTTAGTGTTTTGTTCTGTAGGCTGCAATTAGAGAAGTTTTGGAAAATTAAAGCAAATGAGGTTAGGCGCAGATATGAATCACTCACAATAAATCCTTTCTGTTACTTCTGCTTCCTGGTTGAGAAGTATTCCTACAGGACAGATGTGGTTTCCTATGGTGCTAAAAGTAAACTGCAGAGTTCTGGATAACCTGAAAGTTGGAAGGGATGAAAGAGTGTCCACAGATTTGAGGGAAGTAAAATTTAGATTTTCAAAGATTTTTTTTAATACTGATTAAATAAAGACAAGACCTCATCTAAAAGAAAAATTACACATTTTATCTACTTGGAATAGCATATTAGCATGTATGCATACATACAATGAATAGTGTATGAATAAAATAGTAACATGATATATTTTCCATATTTTCCGTCTTATAGTGCGGAAAATATGGTTTCAATATACACAAATATGTCAAAATGTGTAAACTGAGTAAATTCAAAATCAAATCAAATCGATCTAGGCCCCGGTGAATCGCTTCTGGAATTAAATGGCAATACCCAGGCCTACGTTTTACTAACAGGGTTGGGGGTTAGTGTACTCACACAACCTCCAAGTACCTCCACAATTGATGGTTTTCAACAAGCCAGTAAATAGGTTTATTAATTCCCATTTATAGATAGTTGTCATCCTGGAGCTTCAATATACAGTCCATGGGACATGGCTGTCGGTAGAAATTTTTGTTGTTTTTTTTAAAACTCTTATTACACAAATTTGTCATAGGATGTGAGCCACACCATCCCCACTGTCAGTCTCTGGGCATTGCCAATATCAAAGATTAAAATCTACTCAATCTAATGGATGCCAGTTCCAAGTTCTGGGAAGCCTTAGGCCATTAAATGCCCACTCAGAATCTAATTATTGCACTATGAGTAATGTCAGCCGTTTGACTGACTTACAGAGAGGGCTGATTGCTATCTTTACTTTGTGCAAGTTATTGTTATAGCTGCACTGATACTGCATGTATTTACACACTTACTTGATAAAAAAGGAATGCATGTTTTTTTAAAGATCTATTTCAATATATACTTGGTGGTAATTGTAAGACAATCCCACGTTGGACTAGTGACCAGTCCAGAGTGAACCCCACTTTTGCCAGGTTCCACCAACTCTTGTTATAATAGGAGTAAGAGGGAACAGAGGACAGACAGATGGATGTTTGAGTGGTGTTGATGGAGCGTAAATTGATGCATTAATCCCTGCAGATGTGAATTTTTTGTGTGTCACTTGTGGGATCTGTCTCTCATGAGGCACAGACATGTTTTTATTTGTCAACATTCTCTCTGAACAGGGCTACAGGACAGCCAGTATTTTCTTTTCTCACTGAAGAATGTCACTCATTTCTGGTTAATAATGTGCTTAGAAAACCTCTATAAATCACCACATACCCATCTTTCACAGCAGTCACACTGGTCTGCTTAATGTTAAGCTGAGTTCTTCACCGTCAGGCTGGTACTCTCATAAATATGACTGCCAGAACCTCTACAGTGTTTAACCGTACAATTAGAAATAACAGCATAGAGCTGGGAAAAATAGAGCAGAGACTTGAAAACCTTTACTGATGATTTCATAGATTTACGTTGTTTATTTTATACAAATATATCATTGTGTTTCATTTAACTGTGGTTTAAATTCAAAAATAAAGTATCATGTTAAATCTTTACATCACTGACATCACTGCAAACAATTTAGAAAACTTAACATTTCAAAACTAGAAAACCTGTCAACAGAGTTAGCAATCTTAAAAACATGTTAGAAGTAATAAGTATTTTTCTTTGCCAAAATCTATTAGTCCTCACAGAGGCTACGTTCACAATGCAGGCTGAAACGACCCAATTCCGATCTTTTCATGACAGTCTGAATGACACAGATCCGATCTTTTCAAATGAGACACAGGCCACTTGGGTTTGCCGTCCTGTATCCGATACGTATCCGATCTTTTCAATAGCGACCGCCGTCTGACCGGCCAGGCCACCTGAATCCGAATCGTACGTTATCGACACGCTACAAACGTCATCATTCTGCGTTGAAGTCGGCGGGAACGAGAACATAAACATCAACCATGGTGGACGCTGCTGAGACCAGTCAGTGGAAGGGAAGCGATTGGATTCATATTTGGGGTGATCGCTCTATTCAGGCCAAACTCCAGGACTCTCATCTGAACCGGGCGGTTTTTGAAAAGATTTCCAGCGAAATGGACCGAGCGTGGTGTTAAACCTTCCCCGCAATGACTTTTGTTCCTCTTTCCGACCGTGGTCAGAAGTGCAGGGATGACCGGCTTCTCCAGGGCCGAAGGCGGATCCTCCTTCAGGGTTCACGTCCCCGTTAAGACTCTCACATTCTCCAAAGCGGGTTAATAAAGAGTCAAAAGCATTTATTCATGGGGAAACCATCTTTTATTACACACAACATGAATGCGCCCCACACTGCCCCCCTCATTCCCACCTCGCATCTCTCTCTTGTCTTACACATACACACACAAACACGCGAGCCCAGCACATACACATCCCCATTCCACAACAGTGGGTACAGACCATCCAATGCCTTCTTAATATTAGAAGATTGTTATTGTGCTGCTCCTTTGTGAAAATAAATGTAATAATGCAAAACAGCTCCGCTGATGACAACACTGCTGTTGACATCCATTGTTAACGTTAGCTACTTCCGCAAACAACGAGTGACGTCGTTCACCGTTGAGTACTCTTCTGCGCATGCGGGTCTCGTTTGGGTCGTGTCACGGTCACACTGGAGATCACAAAAGTTCGGATTTACTAGGAAATGTGAACGGTCTTGCAAAAAAATCGGATTTTTTCAAAAAAATCCGAATTGAGCATTAAGTCCTGCAGTGTGAACGTAGCCAGAGAAAAGGTTTGTTAGTACTCTGGGCACTAAATACAAGTTTTCTCTTACAGAAACAAGAACTAAGTTCATTCTGATAGGGTCACCTCACAATTTACAAGCAGAACTACTGTGAGGTTTTCAGTTGGTCTGGCCCACTGCAGTGCACAACACATGCGCTAAGCATTGCTAAAACATAAACAGCAAATATGATAGAAGATAAGGCAATAAAAAAAGAGACACGTTTGTTCAAAGGAGAAATGAGAAAAGGCATAATAGAATGTGGTCAAATCCAGAATGGATCATTCCCTTTAACAGCATCCATATGTTCAAAATGCACTTCTACCACATCACCTACACCCACTTTAGATGTGGCACTGGAACAAAAACAATCCTGCTGGGGTAAACTGTTGAGAACAAGTGGCTAGAACTCTAAATTTATGTCTGAGAAACAAACTCAACAAAATTCAGGGGTTTTTTTGTCTTCTTTTGTTTCTTCTTTTGTCTTTATATTTAAAATAGTTGAGCCCCAGAATTGGTGCAACTACAAAAAGCATCTATTGGTCAGGTTTTATGCAGATGTAAAGGTTTCAAACCCTCAGAAATCAAACTCTGAAAAGGTAAAGTGGGGCAAAAAATAACAAGAATCCCTTATAATCCTACATAGCGTGTTGTTCCCTCACTAGTGCACTCGATCGGGTGTTTACAATTTTGTGGGCTGTCTGAATCTACAATTCCTAAATCCAGTGCCCTGGAAATTTCCCAGATGTCTGTGGTAAACAAGTGTGCATCCACGCTCACTAGATTGGTGAATATAGACCACAATGCATTGCGTTTGAACAACTTTTCATTTGAAAAAAAATTATGTAAATGTATTAATTATAATTCAGAGTTTTTGTTCATATTCATTGTGTTTTAACTTTGGCAAATGGGGGATTTCATATTTGGTGTATAAAAAAAGTAGTAGTGAGCATGTGTCTGAACTGTATTAAAATCCAAGGCTCTGGATAGTCCCACGCCATTTAAGAGGTTATGGCGTTGGGAGGGAATTTGAACAGTCAATTGTTGCGATTTCATGGCATCTCTAAAGAGATTTTGTCTCTCCCAGTTGATGTGTATCTATGATGAACATGCCTGACCAAACTTAATCAAGAGTTACAAATACAATGTTGCCCCACTTTATCAACTCCATCAAGACACCACAGCTCCCTCTCTTAGCTGTTACATCAGTGAAGGGTATAAAGTTCATTCAATTTTGATCGACAGCAAAATGACAGACCAACTGATTCATATTGTGTCTTATTTTAGAATGTATTTATTGCATTTTAATAGTTTTATATTTTTTTTACAGGAACACAGATTTTTAGAGAATTGTAAAAGGAAGGTTAAGGCACTAACAAACAGAAATAATAATGCTGACTCAGCATTGTAAGAACATAAAAGCCGGCATTGGTTGATTTTGTAAATCTGTAAAGTGCAGATAACCTGCAGTGGTAAAGTATGTTTACATATTTTACAGCATTACGCTTTCCTCTCTGGCTTCAAAGGAGTCAGCAAGAGCCCCAGGTTGGAGTTTTGAATACGTTTCAAGAAAAACACTGATGTGATCACTTCATAGGAAAGTAAGCTATAAAAACTAGTTCGAAATACAAACCCAAAGTTTATCAGAGCTAAAAGACAGCATCAAAGAAGTGGCATAGAATGCTAGCAGCCTTTAACACATCTGCCACATTAATTTAGGCTTTAGCGGGTGTTTGACGTGTTCTTGCAGCGCATACACTGTATTTAAATGACTGGAGTTCTTGACATCATCCCAAACTGTCTGTGACGCTGCTTACACTAAAACATTTTATCACCGTCTCCTCTGGACTCTGAACTGTGGAGTTGGTCGGCTCACACGTGAAAACACAACAGCAGAGATGCTCTTTTAAAGTCCTGCCACCTCTCATTGACTCTGCCATTACTCAGCCTTCAGATAAGAATCACCGGCCAGGATAAGCTCGGATAGAGACGGAGAACGACATTATTCAAAGTGTGAATAATTGAAGAGTCCACTGTCAGTTTCAGGAAGAGGAGAGGAAGACTGTGGTGGTCTCCACTCCACCCCCTCCTGTGTTTGTGCTGGGTGAAGAGGACAGGTGGGGCGTTCATCATCCATGCAGAAAGGACAGGAAAGGTTTTACGTCAGCTGGATGCATTGTAGAATGAAGGTCAGTGGCAAGGTAGAAATGAAATAGGGTGTCAATGGAGAGAGTGATAACAGCATGGAGGCTTTGGATGTGCTGCTTCATATTTCATGGTGACCGGCGAATGAGCACTTCACTTCTCCAACAAGGTCAGGTCGCTCAGATTTGGCATGGCGTTGTCTTTAAAATAAGGTAAAGGTTATATCAGATGAAGGAGAGCAGTCCAGCCCGGAGCAGGAGTCTCCTGAGCACCAGAGCCATCAGACATGACAGCAGGTGTACTTTCCCATCATTCCCTGAAACACTTTTACACGCCTGATTTCCAAAGTCATTCTGCCATGTTTGTAGCCAAGACTGACCGTTGGCAGTCAGTGAAGAGGTGGGGATAGGAGGCAACCTATTGAAGAAATGATGACCACATTTGTATCTTTTATTTTTTTTAACAAATATTACAAAAAATTCAGGTGTTGGAAAATTTGTGTCAGTATGTAACACCCTGGTTTTTAGCTCCAGTGTTGATATTCTTTTAATAATCATAACTCTTCCATCGTTTACGTAAGTAATGTAATTCCAATGGATTCTGTAGCGGACAAATGCAGCTTTGTGGCAGAGGCCATTTCCACATCACAATCTGTTGGAATGACACTAATAACAGTTATTAACAGTCAAACAAAAGATCTGTATTATTTTGCTATCGCCAGCAAAAGCTCCAGTGTTAAAGGCTAATAAAAATAACAAAAATGATTGTTTTTAATATATCTAATCCCTCCAGAATTATAGGATAATTTTGGATTTCAGATAATTGATATCTTCAGTTGAACCCAAAACTTTAAAACTCTACAGGTTTAGAGAAGCGGAGTATAAGGCTTTTAGAAACGTGCCCAACAAAAATGCAAATCCTATGTGGTTTAGTAAACATGCTGTACGTTCTGTAGTGGCTGAGTGCTAAAAAAAAACAGACAACTTGGGACTAGGCAAGTAAATAAATATTTTTCATTGAACTTAAATGTCATGATTTGGTTCTCTACTTTCCTGAAGGTGGCAGTTGAGGAACAGACAAATCCACACAGGAAGTAGGAGGTCTGTTTAAGTTGTAGTTCACACATGTGTGAGCAGAGAACAGTTGACAGTAGAGACGATGTAGGGACTCACGATGACGTAAACGAGATTGATTGACGGGAGCATTCTTAGGATCTTGGTAAAGGATGCCGAACCCATATTCTTCCCGTACCCCTACATTTAACCCTACACACGGACAGTGTCTCCTATTTCAGAAATCACTCGCACTCGATCATGTCATCAATAGTCGCCGGATATCCACAGAAGTAAGTCTCAACCAGTGCCAGGACAATGTATAACATCAGTTTTACAATTTCAAAATGTCAAGCGCAAACAAAAGTTATTACTTACATTTACATGCAAGCTTCTGTGCTTCAGAGCACACCCACTTGAAGAAATGCGATTCTGCTCCGCGGCTCAGCACGCTGTGGATTACCCTGGCAGCGAAGGGATACAGAGCCCTCCGCCGCCAGGATTTTCTATTAAAAACACTACCGTAATTTCCGGATTGTAAGGTGCTACTTTTGTCACACGCTTTCAACCCTGCGTCTAATCTAATGATGCGACCACTTTATGCATTTTTTCTTTTTTTTAATTAATTTTTTCCAACGGCCGCTAGGAGCTTCCTTCGGGGTTCACTTCCCCGTTGGGACCCTCAGAGCCTCCAGAGCGGGTTAATAAAGAATCATTCACCGTTCTTCAGGGGGAAACCTTCTTTTATTACAGTTCCCCTTCACTCTGTATATCAAACATGAACACACAGCCACCCAACACTCTTCTGCTGCGCGCTCTCGCTTCCTCCACTTTTTTACGCGTGGTTTCAGCACATACATATCCTCATTCTACAACACATGTTTCAAAGTGGGCACATGCGGCTTATGTATGTGCAAAACTGTTTATCCTTTAATAATGTAATGGGTGCGGCTTATAATCAGGTGTGCTCTATAGTCCGGAAATTACAGTATATCGGACACCCCATCCCTCCAAATGCCCCTACTATTGGAGGAGATATGGAGAAGCCATAGGGGTGGGGGAAGAATTTGGATTCGGCCTTAATTATGGTCAGGAACGTAGCTGGGTCAGGAGGTGAGGAAGTGAGGCGTTTTGGGTGATGTCACACTTGCTAAGTCCAGTTCCCGGATACAGTCAATGGTTCGTCCATCCACTGAATAATGTAAGAACAAAACGGTAAATGATAACGAGCTGTAGCTGTGCAAATGCTTTAAAAACATCCACCACTGATTTTTTTAACACGTGTTATGAAAAATAGAATCAATTTTAAGCCCCTCAAACAAAAAAGGCAATTAGATTCACAAAGTTTTCTACATACGGATTAGAACCCTCACAAATATTCAATATTTTTGAGTTATTTTTTGCTTGATTTGATTTTCACACAATCACACATTAGCTAACTAATGAGAAATAAGAACTGAGAGAAAGGATTCTGACAACACATCCAAGAACATTCTCTTCTTTGGTTAAAGACTGATGAATCTACTCCATTATTACTTTCAAAATATTTATACCATTTCACACACAGTTTAAGACAATTTCATTCTTTATTTATGCCCTGTTTTTGGCAAGTTTCTTTCTAAACCACAGAGCTTGGGGCCACCCTTCAGGAGGTCTTTAATGAAACCTCGTTAGACTTGTTTTTAATTCTCACTTGGTGTGATTAATTAAAGAAAATATATTTCTTCACTGACTTAATTGAAAAAATAAAGATCTTTTTCTAAATCTCAACCTCATTTACTTTATTTTGAAATCTAATTCCTTTTCTGTAATTCTACTAATCATGTGAGGTGAAGGAGGAAGAGTCCCTGCTCCTTCTCCTTTGTTTATGCATCATTTATGATGAAGCTCAAGTGCCCTAACAGGGTCTTCCATGATATCATCTGTTATTTGATCAGAGAAGCCGGCTGCGGGCTGCTCTGTGATTGTGTAGCTGCTGACATTTGTTTTTGTGCGTCAGTGCGTTCAGTGCTGAGTAAACCTCTAGTCTCTTGACACAAATCATCAGCAGCTTTTGTGTTTGAATTCATGAGGTTCTTTTCTTGTTGCCCCGCTATTGTTTTACGTCTGGGCAAGGCTTTACATCAAGTCTTGTAAATTTGGAGGTGATCTCAGGAAGACCGATCTTCTGAATGTAAACTCTACTTCCTCCCAGTTTGAAAATATAGAGTTAAGAAAATCAGTAAAGGGCAGTGTTCTTTTTTAATCTGGTTTTTATACTAAAAAATAAAGCAGAATCCTTCTTTATATAGAAGATTAAATGGAGAAATAAACTTAGGTTTGGTTCTCAACTAAAACCTTTGGTTTATAATCAGTCTTGTCCCCCTTTTTAACAGCAGGGACTTGGTTTGCCATGAACGTTGTATGTGAACGGGTAATCTGTGTGTGCAGTGGTTTGCATGCTAAATCAATGACATTAAACAAGATTAATTAATGTCTGCTTTAATTACCGTGACTGGTTCTATTTCCGCCCTTAACCCTTTAATGCTGGAACAGTCTCTGGTGAAATGGAAGAAGACACGTTCTTCTAGCTACTGAGTCTCTTTGACTGTTTACACAATTAATGTAATTCCAACAGATTCTGAAGCTTAGAAAAGCAGTCATGCACTGAAATGCAGCATTTCACTACGTGAGGTGTTGCATATCAAAGCTGATTTTTTCCCAATAAGCATCAGTTGTCTTATGATAACTGCATAAACAATTTAGAGGATGTCCCCTGCCTTCACCCATGAGTGGCTGGGATAGTCTCCGGCAGGCCCGTGACCCCGAAACGGGGTTTAAAAGATGAATGAATTAATTTATTACAATGAAGTGCTGCATATCTGTGCAAAGCTACTTTTCTGAGCTTCAAAATCTTTTGGAATCACATCAGCTGTTCAAGAGTTGCAGTCTAGATTATCATAAATTAGGATTGGATTATGTCCTTAGTAATTTTGCCTCTGGAATAACTAAAATATTGACATTATACAACAAGAAAAAAATGTCTGGTCTCTGTTGCATCTCGTTGATTTAATACCTCTTTGTCTCGGTAGTTAACACTTTTATTGTATCTCTTTAAAGTAGTAGTTGTAGTAGTGTAGGCTACAACTACTACTTTCCATCGACTACTCTGAGCTTTCTTAGAAATGCCATGGTTTTACATCAACGGCAAAGGCGCCACATAGCTTGTGAGAACTGTGTGTGCCCATTTAACAGATGCAATTGCCAACATGCGACAATTAAGTAAACTGTTGGAGATTGGCACAAAACAGCTTTTTCCTGCTTCAGAATCATTTGGCTTACGTTGATTGGAAAATGGTTGATGAGTTGTGGTATCATTTTTTTTGGTTCCTTGTCACAACATCAACTTTCTGTTGGACATGTCCAGAAAATAGTCTGTTGATGCCTGGAACGTTGTTCTCCATTAAAAGTAAAACCTGCTGTGCTCTTCTAACCCACCTGTTTGAAGGTCCACTGCCTTTAAACTCTTCTAAGCCCTTTACGTTTTTTTTTTTAACCTAATTTACCTCTCTTTATGACTGATTTTTTCCCCACAGAATAAAAGTCAAGATTCAAGATATTTATAAGATCTTCTGTTTTTAACATGTTCTTGTAGCCTTTTTCTCATGATGGAATATATAAAGAAAATTAAGATTAAAACTGTGTCTCTGAGTATTACTGTATATAAATTGTTGTGAATATATTATATAAATTAAGACTGATTGATCGGTTAAATCAGGAGCAGATGAAAAAATGCTGATTGAAAAGGTTGTAGTTGCTACGTAAGGTCTACTATCAACAGGCCACAAGCTCCCTGCTCTGCTCCATTCTGATGCATCCACTTGCAGACAAACAGATCCACATACGTCTTCGTTTTTTCTTGTCCTGGCTGGCATCTGGCTCAAAACTTTTGGCAGTTTAGTTTAGTCTGTTTAGCATTCTCCTATTGAATTCTATGATTTTATGATCCTGTTGATTGTATGTTCACTTTACAATTACAGTACTAACCCCATTGAGACGACTGTTGTTGTGAATTTGGGCTATACAAAGGCGAAGAAACTACCTCCACTCTGCAGAAACCATGTCTTAGAAAACGATACAGCTTCTTTATTTTACCGAAAAATGACAATCATAATTAAAAGACCTCTGGGAACACTTTTACAATAAATCAATAAATGGTCGGAGTGGGATTTGAATAAAAATAGTTCAAATAAATGTAATAAAAACTCAAACATTATCTTGCTCAGGTCATTCATCCACTAACAAGCACCTCTCATGGATAAATAAAATGCAAAGCTCCACATTCAGAATTTGTTTTTGCTCTTTTGGCCGGCCCTCATCTAAATGTTTTTTTTTCCTGAAAAGTCATGAGATAACCAGTTTTTAAATGATTTTAAGCTGGTTGTTTAATCAAATTCACAAACGTATCCACGGAGAACCATTGTTTTTCTGTTTCTCGCGATTGTTGCTGGTCATAAGCCAAAATGAAAATATGTGCATACTGCTACATACTGCACCAGAGTGTTATAATACACTTAGCCTTTTTACGGCTCGGCAAGTTCATATGTCAAGACATGGTGTTGAGACAGCAGCTGACAATCATGTATTACTAGTTATTAATAATATATATTTTAAAAATGGTATAATTTATATTTTATAAATAATTTATTTATTTTGGGTAAAACACCGTATGTATTCATTCACCTTCTAAACCCGGTTTGTCCCTTTCAGGGTCACAGAGCTGTCAGAGGCTATCCTGGACAGGTTACCGGTCTGTCACACACATATGCACACTTACATTCACACCTATGGATAATTTAAGGTCACCAATGAACCTCTGAAGCATGTTTTTGGACGGTGGGAGGAAGCCGGAACCCCCGGAGAAAACCCACCGTGCAGCCACGAAAATCGACAAAACAGTTTTTTGGTTTTTTGTAAAAAGGTCTACGCTGCAGTTGGCGTTAATAGTCACTCAAGTGTCCATGGTGCAGAAATGCAGTCTCACAGTTTTGTATTTACACAAATAGTCACCAATCCAAACAGTTTGGGCAGATGTAATTTGTGTTATTAAAAACAATAAGGAAGGCATGTAAGTGTTTGGTTGAGCCGGCTCAGAACCCTTTTAGCAAACATTTATGGGTCTCCTGGCAGGAACCTCACAGCTACAATTACAGGATAAGTGGGCTTGTGATTTGAAACAGTTCATGAATGGAATCAAATCACTGTTGGCGTTACTGCCGCGCCGACCGTGCATCCTCGTAGACTTAACGAAAATGAATCCTGTCTGTATCGCTTCAGCTTCAAGTTCTACAACAAAATGTCTGAATTTCTGGAGGCGGGAGTTTGTGCAAATGAGCTTTTTCATTTAAGTAAAGACAGATTTGAAGTCATTTTTTGATGTGGAGGTGAACATCAAACAGAGCTGGAGTTGGAGTGCCAAAAAAACAGGTTAATAAAAAGCAGCATTTGTGCTTTTGATATTGTGCAGACCTGAACAAAACCCTGACTAGAGAGGTCCCTCCAGCAGAGCAGGAGGTTGTGAATATGAGCAACATTACATATTTCCAGGAATGCTGTGATCTCAAGGTTTGCTGGGTTTATTTTGAGAAAGCCAGAGGTGTAGCTACTGTAGCTCTACGTGTTGTCTATGCTATAAAACAGTCTCCAGATGCAGACCACATGCTTCTATTATCAAAACTGTTCCACTCAGGTTCCATGCAGCAGTTTTGGGGGCGAGTCTGCACCGTGATGAGTAAGTACATTGTGTTCAGACGGGTGGGCTTCAGCTCTTAAGCAAAAAATCCAAGACATTTGTATTCCTCTGAAAGACTAAGAAATGAGGCTTCCCTGCTTCAAACAGTAAAGAAAGCGCGTCTCTGTATGACATATTTTTAAAGGCTATTGAAATATTTGGGTCTCATCACTCTGAAAAAATAAAGCATTTTTAACTGTAAATAATTTACAGTTTACAGTCAGGTTTTGCCATTAGCCCCATCCATTTTCATGTTTAACAGCAATATAATGCAGCATTGGATTTCTAGTGGTGTGCTCACCACACAATCTTAGTTGTATCACTATCTCCTAAAAAATAAAATGTGTGCTACCTCTGACTTGCTTCCTATAAATCCAGAATTGGATGGTTGTCACCTCACCCAAATAAGTCACGACTTCATTGTTTTGCAGTGAAAATACAAAATTGCATTAGCTTAAAGTCCAGGGAGTCAAAAGACTTGAGGTCAGTTTTGACGAGGAGGTATTTTAGCTCATCTCCTGATTGTTTCATCTTGTCTATAAGCCAGCAAAGACCAAAGGAGTAAAATTACTTATCTGAAAACATGGACTATGTCTAAATTCCCTCATGACTTCCTAAAACCTCCAACAGTCTATATAGTGTGGAGCTATCAGTGCCCTTGACTTTGAAGTACAATTGCTCACTACTTTTCTTTTCTTTTTTAATCCTTTAACTGGTGTTTGGACTTTTCGACCACCGCAACTCTTCAAACGTTTACGTAACAAACCAAATTGCTTTTCTCCATGCCAGAATCTGCTAATTCACAGTGTTTGCATGAGGGGTCACAGTATGTCACAACATGTGTTATTTAGGTGTCGACAGCAACAGCACCCATGTTATAAGGTTCAACGCCAGACTTGATGTCACTTATTAGCTGAAGTAAAAAACCTAATAAATCTGAATGTTTTACAAAGACGGCGGCCTATATAGGGCTGTAACTGGGGAGTAGTAAGGGAATCGGACAAGACCTTGCACACCTGATGCTGAATTAATCCTATTTTCCCACAGTAGACATTTGTATAGTCAGCATTAATTTAAACCATTTGAACCTCTGAACTATTTTTTGCACAGACGTTGGTAAAGGTGTTTCAATCTGTCCAATTTTATTTTATTTAACTCATTTTGACACCAACTCGTGCAAAGTAACTAAATATTTTTAAGGACTTATCGGACATTAATTGAAACTGATGTGAAACACGTCTTATTGTGACTTATTTCAGCTGATTCTGCTGTTTTTCTGGCTCTCCTTTATTGTATTGGTGGACATGTCCCTGCGGCAGATGTTTTGGGTGTCCCCCTCCTCTGACCACCACTGATGAATGTAGGTTAGCTGCACCTGGTTGAACTGCCAGGCTTGATCCTCCCACCCATTGAAGGTTCTATTCACTTGGACTTGGCAGTCAGTTCCTGTCAAACCAAAGCACTCTGACTTAGCTTCATGAAAACATTCAAGTGAGCAGTAGTTCAGTTTGGCTTCAGCAAGCCTGGTTTCCACTGTCAAAGCCATTTGCATTATGGGATCATTGTGACACAGTCAACCACTCCAGGAAAATCTGACAATTGCTCAATAAATCATTTACAGTGATCTTCTCTTCATCAGCATATAGCCTTCTGTGATTAACTTAAGTGTTGTACAATTTAGATGCAATTTTCCCTCCTCCCTTTGTTTTCATTGTGCGAATCTCCATTTTTGGACACAACTTAACACCACATGCTCCACACTAATTTGAACAGAAGTCCTGGTTTATACAAACTGGCATGATTCCCAGACAAAAACAGCAAATGCGGCAAATGTTTTTTTTGATTTGCTTCCTGTATTTTTTGAGAGGCGTTAAATTTCAGATTAAATTCTTCCTTTCTGATCAAAACCTCGTTTTTCATTAATAAGCAGAGAGAATGAATAAACAATAACATGAAGGGATATATCCTTTTGATGTCTTTGCAACTAAGCAACAGTTGCTTTGACATAAATTAGCGTTTGTTAGAAGAGGATATGATTCTAGCCCTCATATTTTAACAAAGAGACTGTATTTTGTGTTGAAAATAGCATCATTTGAACATTATAAACCTCCCTTGTCCACTGGCTCAAACACATACCAGCCCCCCACCGCCATTTTCTCCTCCACTATGGATGTACGTGCGCTTTCCTGCCGAAAAACCATTAGTGTGAACGTGGTGGAGGCACAGCTGTGCGGTTATGCGGAACAAAAGAAAACAAATGAGAAGAACTCCCCTGAAAGAAGCCTGTTATTAATTACCGGAGGGGTGACGGTGAAGGTTTGAGTTGCCTGAGCCTCAGAAAGCAGCAGTATCAGAGAAAAAAATGAGGAATGACAAAGAACCTGTGGCTAGAGACTGCTGGAATGAAGTCCTGTCAGAGGATGAGTCCAATGAGAGCGATGGGAGACGCGCAGAACACAAACCGGGTTGATAAATGGACTCAGACATTTGTACAGGTGCATTTTAGACACATTTATATTGATTTTACATCTTCTGGGTCTCCTTTTTTTTCTAAGGATCCCTACATTGTGATGTTACAAAACATTTTTAAGAAAATGACAGTTGAACTTTTGAACTGGATAGATTAACACTTCCTCTTCTCTTGGAGATGCAAGGATTGGTAATTGCTCTCGAGTCTTTCAGCTTGTTATTTCCACTGAATTTTAATGACGCGGCTGTCAGAGAACAACTGCAGCAGCTTATTTTTCCGTCGGAGTCTGCCATTATTCGCCTCGGTTCAATGTGTCACTATTGTGTTGTCGATGGAGCTGTCACTTTGACGAGCTTGTGGCTTTAGTGAATGGAGAACTGGTTAAAAATACAGGAAATAACCCACACACACACACACAAACACACACACAACTCAATCAACACAACGGCCGCACTAATTTCTGTAACTCTGCTGCTTTTGGAAATCTTCCCAGCACCAAACACAGTGTGATGCTTTCAAGCCCCACTAACTGAAACAAGCTTTCATGTTGGTCTTTCAAGACGTTTCACACCCAAAAAAAAAAAAAATAGAGAGAAGTCAGAAAAATAACCAATACATTCATCCATCATTCAGCTTTTCCGATATAACCAAAATAAGAAATGACGTTTCACATTATCGCTGAGTAACAGAGATCCTGCAGAACTGGGACAAAGCTCTTCACGTGCTGAACAAAGGAAGAAAAGAGGAGAAATGGGCCTACTTGATATCTTTTGAAGCTAAAACAAGAAAGGATTTAATTCCACACTCATTTCATGTGTGGGAAAATCATTCAGCATTTAATCTTAGGATCAAACAGTGTAATTGGCTTGTTGGGTGACAATGTGCTTAAATCTTCAAGTGGTCCAGTTTTAAAAGAACTTTAAACTGGAGTCATGCAGCTTTCATGAGGCTGGCAGGAAATTGCACTCATCACTTTCTTGTTTCTTGAAGGTCTAAAAGCAAATGTGACTGTAATGCACCCTATGTGCACACTTCAGCGGCTACCCACCGTCTTTCCAAAGTCTAATAGTATTTCAAACATAAAGTTTTGACCTGGATGAAAATCCTCCAACATCTGCAACTCATCCTTCAACTTGTCCTCTTTTTAATGGCTTGCAGTTAAATTTAGGATGTAAAACCAAAAGGAGAGCAAAGTGTTTCAGCTACTGTAACAAAAAGGATATGAGGATCAACCTCAAAAAGATGCTAATACTATGAAAACAATAAAAAAGTATATTTTACACTCAAGCTCATCAGAAAACCTACACATTATTTTAAAAATGAATAAAAATCTATGTTTTATTTTTAGATATTAATGCTGGAATTTAAGGATCTGAGATATTTTGCTTTGAAAACTGTTGTTTGTCAAAAAATCATTTCTGCCCCTTAAACTACTGAAAAAAAGTGAGAATAATTAAGAGAACAAATGTAAACTCAATTTTATTATCTGGATTATGATTTTTATTTTTAATATGTCATTGAAAACTCAAACAACTCTCACAGATTAGACTTGCTCTCTTGACCTGGCTCGAATTTTTCCCAAGATCTCAAAAACTAATCACTAACATCCAAAAAGTACCAGAGTCCAACTCAAAAATTGACAAAGTACTATGGCACATCTGCTGGTGCAGCATTGATGCTGTTTGGTACTGATGAAGTTGGATAAGCATGATTTCAAACCATATTAACCGGTTTAATGATAATAATAATAATCCATTTGCTTTAAAAGCGCCTTTCAAGGTAACTCAGGGACACTGTACAAAAAAAGGTCAGTAAGTTCAAAAATATTCATTAATAGATAGAAAATCAAAAGTGAATCAGAATGAAAAGGCAGAATTAAACTGATAAGTTTTGAGTTTATATTTGAAAGCGGGTAAGGAGTCCATGTTACGGAGGTCAGGAATTCCAGAGTTTGGGAGCCGAGCAGCTGGACGGTGAGGGAGGGGCGAAGGCGATTAATATAACGTAAGTAGAAATGGCCAGACCAAGCAATGTTATTGATATGAGACTGAAAAGATAATGAGCTATCCAGGATGACACCTAGACTCTTCAGAAAGTTTAATAGACAGGAGGGGAGGGAGGAAGGTGGAAGAGAGGAGTCAAGTTTGATTGAAACATAGAGCTGAGTGTCATCTGCAAAACAGTGAAACTTTATATTAAATTTATGGAAAATATTGCCAAGGGGTAGGAGGTAAGTAATGAAAAGAAGAGGACCGAGGACAGAACCTTGTGGAACACCAGAAGAAACAGAAGAAGGCTGAGATTTTAATGATGTAAGATGAATAAATTAAGGGCGGCCTGAGAGGTAGGATTGGAACCAACGGAGGGGGATGAAGGTGATGCCGAGGGTCGAGAGCCTTTGGAGGAGGATGGAGTGAGAAATGGTATCAAAGGCCGTACTCAGATCGAGGGGGGTAAACATGGTGAGGATGCCAGAATCAACGTCAATGAGAAGGTCATTCCACTTATTGCACCAAACATGCAGATAAATAAATAAAAAAAATGTCTTCATTTAACAAAATGTTCTGAAATGTTTTGATAAATCATGTGGCTCTGATCATGAACTTTTTGCTGTAATAATATGACATTCCAATTTGGATTTCTTCTTGATTACTGGTGTGGAAAAATAGATATGAATGTGGCTTTAGGTGTTGAACGAGAAATGAACTCCATAGAAACAGTTAATATGCCATGTACAGATAGTATCGGGCCTCAGCAAATCCAAAAGCAAGGTCTTCCATGTCTGAGCACGTTCAGCTGGCATTGCCTGCAGTCTGGGCAGTCTTAGCAGATCAGCTTTAAAGCTGAAAAATGTCTCACCAGAGGCAACTGTGTCAGGAGGAGATACAGTGCAAAGCTTAAATTACTTGAAATATCCAACGGAATCTCTCTTTACAGTTCAGCACATCATAAATTCTATCATCATCATTTCCTAATGGCATGCTAGACCCTATGTGAGCTGACTGTTGCAGGCTGTAAGATTTATTAGTTTAATAACACACACATTTAAAGAGGGATCAAATCTGCTGCTACATTTGCAAATTTTACCCAAATAACCTCTGATGTGGTCTTAAACCTGAAACAACCTTATAGTCTTGCTTTGTAACATGTACATTTGTGACCTTGATGAGCTCCAGGGAGACTGTTTTACATGACCTAGTTATTTTTGTTAAGAGCTTAGGGCCTGTGTAGAATGAATTAATTCATTTGTAACCAACAACAGATGATACCACTAAGAGCATGTATGCACAATCAGAAAACAGCTAATCTAACATAATAAAATTTGTTCTGCACTTTTGGAATTGTGGCATCCAACTGCTTCATTTTTCAGTAAAAATGCTGAATGCTATGTTTAAAAAGACAGACTGCAGCACTTTGTCGGCATAAGAAAATGCGTAGAGGTTAAAACACGCTCATGAGCTGCAGCAGAGGTTAAACATCCAGATGTTTTAAGTCTGCTTGGAGCCTGAGGGAATAACTTGTGAGTTATGTCGAAAAATCACTGAGTGGGATCATTTTTCTGTTGTAAAAAAGGTTTGTACCTTTGCTGTCAGTTGGTGTATTGTACTAGAGAATTAGCCGGCCCTAGGCTAAATTGTTTCCATCTCTAGGAGAACAAGGTATTGGCTCTCCCACTGGACCTGAGAAAAAATGTAATTCTAGAGGCCTTGTAATGGGCCGGGCTATCTGTCCTGTCTTTAAGGATTGTCTTTTGAAAGTCTTCCTCGGTCCAGCATGCCCACACTATGAGGCAATGCTGAGAAATTAACCTGTTCGTCCCTCCTGTGTGTTCACTTACATCTGGAGGCCGACAACACAGGAGCTGCAACATTCTGAAACTGTTATAAACACAGCACTTTGTTTACAGAGGTTACAGTATATGTTTACATGTTGATGTTAGCATCATCACCACTCATACTTTATAAGACCCACACCATGGAAAATTGTGTTTTTAACATGTTCTTGTGGCATTTTTCTCATCACGGAGGACATTAAGCTCAAAGTGGAATTTCTGAGTGAGTTTTGAGTGAGTTTTTCGTCATTCAAATCATTGTGAATCAGGAGCAGACGAAAAAATGCTGTTGGAAAAAAGCCTGTAGCAGTGACGCAGCTGCAACAACAAGCTCCCTGCTCTGCTCCATTCTGATGCATCCACTGTCAATCGAACAGATCCATGAACGTCTTTGTTTTCCTCATCTGAGCTGGTTTCTGCATCAGAACTGTACAGTTGGATAGCTCTGATATCGCCATATTTTTGTTGCACCGCTAACATTAGGTTGGAGGTGGAAGGGGCTGTAAGCTAGCAGGACAGAGTTTAGACAAAGGGCTCACTCTGCACCAACAGCCCCTTCCTCAACTTAGAAGGGAATTTCCAATAAACTCCTGCCTCTCTGCAAAAACTTTGTCCAAGAAATTGACACAGGATTTAAGATTTTGGCTAATAATTAGATAATTATCATTATTAGACCACTGGGAACGTTTTCAAAATTGATCAAAAGATGATTGGAGATGTTCATCTACAGTTTGGGGAGATTTTTGGTCTTTAGTTAGTAAAACGTGTTTTCTGTTGGAAACACTGTAGTCAGTTTAAATTAAAGGACTGTGAGTCTTTTCTAGTTATTCTAATTCTATTGAGGTGTTGCTGCGTCTTTATTTAATGTCTTCTAGTCATCGATTTTCTGGAAATGTAGTCAACTAAACTTCGAGGGTGGAGAACATTTTCAGGATTTGTTGTTGAATGATCCAAAGACATTCATCTATCAACCATTCACACATATAATATGACAATATAATAATCATGACTTGATCTGAGAATCCTTGGCCCCTTACCTAAGTAATAATCGACAGCCCTAGACATATGAATGACAACAAATGCAGCGTTTATGAGACGATGGTGAGATCATTTATTCCTTGAGACTTATGCTGAAGAAAAGATGTCAAGGATTTGAGTATGGCGAGAATAGTCCTAATTGGACATGAGCAAAGCAGGGTAGTTGGACCGTGGGTAAACAAAGATAAAAAGGTATCATATGACATACTCTGTATTTCTGGAACAGAGGGAGATGAACATAGGAAGAGGGTACACGTGGAGCTGCTGCATAGAGGGCTAAAAGGAAAAACACAAGAGGAGATTTATGAATATGGAACAAGAAGACATGCAGTTCCTCGCAAATGATTAAGGATATCCATGACTCATCATGCACACTGGGACATAAACAAGCTTTGCATCCAAGAAACACTTCTTTAGTTTTGAAACTTTTGTGGAAAGGTTGATGCTGTCTGATCAGACCACTAAAAGTGACCAATCAGAGCAGCCAAAGCCTCCCTGGTTTCAGCTTTTGACAGAACTATGCAAACCGAACTGCTACGGACTTAAACAAAGTAATGCATTATCATTTTGTGAAATACATTTATGATTCAGTTTATCATCTGCAGATGTTGCTGTAAGTGTAACCTGCTTTAAATAGTTGGAGGTTTTTGCCCAAAAAGGATAACATCTCCTAAGAGTCAGCTTTCAGAAATGCATGCTAAGCTAAAAAAGAAAGAGAACACCTCCATTTTTTACAAACTGCAATCCATGCCTCAAACAACTAGAGGGCCTTCTGCAGAGTTTAGAGATCAGACCTGGGATTGAAGAGTCGCCGCTTCCTGCCCTGACAGGGAAAATCTGCTGCTCATGCGTTCTCCATCAGAGCAGCTCAATGAGCAGCCAAAAGCAGGCTGGTGGTAAACAGTGGAAGTGAGTAAATAAAGGAGCCGGCAGGAGCTACTGCGGCGCGCTGACATCTCCAGATAAACAAACTGATGAAGCAAAGTCAGACAGATATTCACAGGGATTGTGTTTCACATATCAGTAAATGTGATGAAGCTCCCAGAACAGAATGTGTCTAATAAAGTGGCAATTTATCATAAAGTGAAACAGACCTGATCTTTTTTCTTGCTTTTTTTTCTCCTTCCCTTTTCTGTCTGATAGCTGTTTTCCTAACCACAGAAAGGAATCTAAAATCAGTTTAAGCTGAAAGCTTTTTTTTTTTTTTTAGTATTGCACTGCTGTGACATGAAAATAAACCAAGCCTGAAATGCATTGACTGCATCGCTACATTTTGATTTAGATTATCACAGATGTGGCTCTTTGGTGAGTGACTTTGCAATCTGTATGCAAAAGGATGTGTTTTCACTTTCTCTTGTCCGATAAATAAATAAGCCTGAGCGCCGTCAGCTCTTGTTTGTGAGATGAGGGCTGAGGGGGATTGCTGCAACTATCTTTACGACTTTTCTGTCTTTGCAGGATACACCGGGAGCTCATATATTCGGCTTTTGGTGACACGTTCCTCAGATGAAACAGGAATGAACCCCAAAGCCCCGGCTGAGTTAAAACATTATCTATTGTGAGCGTGATAAAGGCAGAAACTCAGTCAGGTCTACCAAGCGCTGTCACATTTCTCAGGTTATATGTTGAGAGATAGAGCAGAAGAGTGTGTGTTGGTGCTGCTGCAGATAAGGCTCCGGTAAAAGTGCTGCGTTCATCACCTTACAGGAGGCGAGAAGAACAGGGTTTCCTGCTGTTGCTTTTGCTGCGGATCCTAAGGAAAAGAGGATCTTCTTGACTTTTTAAATTTCACCTTGACTTTAGCAGAAACTTCTTTCTGGCTGTTGTACTGTTTTATACGTTTTACTCTTTTTTTTTTTAGTGCTCATCTGTCTATGTGAAAAATATTAGCGCATAGTCACAAGGCAAGATTTTCAGTCACAGTATTTTTTTCAAAGACCCACTCCGATCATCTTTTGATCCATAGGGTTCCCGGTGGTTTTTTAATGATGATTATGCTGTTTTTAGCCAAAAACATAAAACATGTGCCGTTTTCTAGTACATAGTTTCTGCAGAGCGGCAGGAGTTCATTAGATATTCACATCTGAGTAGTGGGCGGGACTGTTGGTGCCTAATAACCCTAAGTTTACATGCTGTCGCGCTAGCTTACAGCCCCTCACACCCCCAACCTAACGTTAGCGGTGCAACATAAATGGCCAGCAATGTTGGAGCTACACAGTCGTACCTCAGATGAGGAAAACAAAGACGTCCATGGATCTATTTGTCTGTAGCCCCGCCCAGCGTATTTTCGACATCACAAATACGATTTTTCAGACTGCATTTTTTTTTTGTCTGCTCCTTATTCACAACGATTTAAAAACAAAGAAATACTCAGAAATGTAATTTTGAGCTTGTTTATATATGTTCATCATCAGAAAAACTCAGCAAAAACATGTAAAAAACACCAAAAGCAGCATTTTCATCAGAGTGGGTCTTGAACCTATGAAACTGGACATGCACTGCAGCATATGGACCTGGCAAAGTCATTACTTCCAATATGAGGAGGGCTGTGAATGCATCATATTTGATTCTAGTTATTAGGATTTTCTGGCTCCTTCATTTCTTTCCTGTCCCACTGCTTCACTGGACTGTTGCACACAGCTCCAAACACACAACATTAGCAGACTCTTCCAAGGTAAAGAGTCTGGGCATCTGTTTGGTTCAAATCAAAAGCTTTTTATGCATAAATAGTAGTCTATTTCCACCTGTACAACATCACCACACTAGAAGCGTTTTACATGATTCACAAGCATGACTGTCGCTGCAGCACGACAACATGGAAAGACAGTAAATGAGCTGTACTCTGCTCTTCGTCTGCACTTTCAGGGAGTATTTGTCTCATGACAGTTGATAAATTGTCAGAAAGCAACAGGAGGATGCAGCAGGTACTGGGAGGACAAGGGTTTCCATTTGAGCTTCACTACTATTCCCTGGTTGTCGCTTATCATTTGCTCCGTCCAAAATATTCTGCATGGGTCAGAACATTCAAAATCCCAATTCTGCACTTACAAATCCCTTTAAGACGTATCTGTTTTGAATATTAAAACACTGTCATTGCCTCATATTTCTCTACTGCTTTTTCCTCACCTGCACAGTAAGCTGGCGATATCTTTATCTCCACCTGTCAGCAGAAAAGAGCGTCTAAAAGCCGGTTTGGCCTGAACAAACCCCAGAGGACCTAAACTACCTTCTCCTGTTTTGAACTTGTTGCTCAGGAAGTCCTAAACTTTATAGCTTCTTCATTTGGATCTAAACCTACGCTAAGAACATCTACACCTATCAATATTTAAGGCAGATTTAAATTAGTTTTAAACTAGTTGTAAATTATATGAGTTTTAGGTTTTATTTTAAAGAACTTCACAGCTTTTACCCTTTCCTGTAGGAGGTAGCTTCATTTTTGTAGTTTTTGTTTGTTTTTCCCTCCTCACACCACAGAACTGCTAAACCATTTTTCAGTCATATCACTCGCCCCCAAAGCAGTTTGGAGTCTGTCGCTCACAGCCAGACAACAAGCGGCAAGTTTGAGCTTCACTTTGAGAAGCGAGTTGTGACTCACTGGGTCGAACAGCGTTCTCTTTATGACTTCTCTGAGCTGTGTGCTGGAAGCTCTAGCTGTACAGATTTACTGTTCTTCAGCGATGGAACAGTAATTCGAAGGTCTGACATCCACTTTCAGAGTGTTTGACTGAAGAGACCCACCTCAGTGCCCCCACCAAGGTCCACAGCCTCTCTGATTACTGCCAACGGTGGAGGTTGGTGGTCCCAAAAGCCCAAAAGCTAAACTCTTAATCTTTGTGATCTAACAACTGTCAGATGAAGAACTCAACTTTGTTCACATTTACAAAGTTAAAGATAGATTACATAAACTGACCTCCATTATTGCTTTCCTATTGACTTGAAAAAAATCCATGTTTAGTTTTTGACATCTCTGATGATTTAGATCACTGTGTTTGTAACCTTTTTTGAGCCAAGATACACTAAGGTAAAATTTCCAAGGCACATCAGCAACCAAAAATCTAAGAAAAAAAAAGGAACTCCGTCGTCTGTATTAACTAAATACAAACATTCGTTTACATTTTTTTCTTTCCATGATATCCTTTAAGGTGGCCATACGAGCCTCAAGGGAACTGCGAGACACACCTGTGCTCCCGTTAAGCTGTAGCCGTTCCTCTATACCAGTGTTTTTCAACCAATGTGCCGTGGGAGATGGTTAGGTGTGCCGTGGGAAATTGCCCACATTAACTGATCTAAAAACATTTTTCATCTCCAGGATATCAGCTCAGTTCATCCAAACAGGACCTAATAAAACACTGAGAAATTAGGAATATGAAAGATCGTAAAATTCTTTTTTCTTTGTGTTTATTTGATTCTTTTAAAATATTTATTCACGGGGCCTCCGCAGAACAGCTGATCGGTCCCGTATGCGCTCCAAAGCTTTCTCTCTGTGAAACACCGTCTATGAATGACGTAAACCAGAGCAGAAGTGACACATGATCGGAATGACCGTTTACATGTCCCACGATCGGATAAACGATCGGTTTAACCCACCTATCTCAATCGGAAAGAAAGTTTGATCCGAACGAGTCTGATCGGGGCAGACTATTCCGAACGGCACGTTTAC
Organism: Oryzias curvinotus; assembly: GCA_023969325.1. Classification (NCBI taxonomy): domain Eukaryota; kingdom Metazoa; phylum Chordata; class Actinopteri; order Beloniformes; family Adrianichthyidae; genus Oryzias; species Oryzias curvinotus. Next base: position 33,119,281 of record CM043721.1, read on the forward strand.
ATGACGCATTTTCTTTCCGATCAGGCGTTCTTTCCGATTACTTTTGCCCAAACACAGCTAATGAAGCTCAGAGAAGCAATCTCCGGCCGTTTTTGCACTACATCTCCCATGATGCATTGGGTTAAAGTGACAGCGTCTCGGCGCACAATGAGTCTCTCCTCTTAACGTCTTGAAACAACAACAAGCACACATCAGTTTTTGAATCTTAACTTTTATTCCATCTTTTAGCAAAAACAGCTGCAGTTTCCAGCTTTTTCTGCCACAATCATCACAAAAATGCATGTGAGATTGCAGAGGGGCTGTAGATCAATACAGACTACGAGCTTCTCCTTTTTGTTTTAATTTTGGATGCTGGTGTGCCGCAGGATTTTTGTCAAGGTTAAAGTGTGCCGTGGCTCAAAAAAGGTTGAAAAACACTGTTCTATATGACCCACCATGAACCTAGACAACCCAAAAACCCACAGAACCCGTCTGGATCAACCCCCATATGGGTGCCTGTGACTAAGACTTAAATGACTAAATCTAAATGTAATCAAGTTGCTAAAACAACGTTTTGTGATAAAGGATTAATCATATGAGAGCAGGTTAGAATAAAAACTTGCTGCTCCAATTTCTTTCGCTGCCATTTTAACTACAGGTTGGATCACAAACATATTTGGAAGTATGTTACATGCTACTTAAGAATGCGTCACCTTATGCCAAGTATAAAATATATTACATTTGATGTAGGCCTGCACAATAAATCGCAAATTTATCGTTATCGCGATATCAAGGTGTGCCGTACTAATATCGCAAAAGTTTGCGAATATTGCAATAAATGGTAACGTTAAATGTGCTAAAACAATCTTATGGCAGCTTGAAGCATTTAACGAATCAAATAAACCCATTTATGCATTTGACACATCGGATGGAGCCCTTTTATGTTAGATGTTAGCCGTATATGTAGACGAGGGTCATTTGGAGAATAATTGAAGATACGTTAACTCTTATTTAAATTAAACGGTTGCAGTCCACTGCGTTAGCGCTCTTGCCTCACAGCAAGAAGGCCCCCTGGTTCAAGTCCCGGCTGGGGGACATGAAAAACAACATCAATGGGGGGTCTTTCTGTGTGGAGTTTGCATGTTCTCCCCGTGCATGCGTGGGTTCTCTCCGGGATCTCCGGCTTCCTCCCACCGTCCAAAAACATGCTTCATAGGTTAATTGGTAACTCTAAATAGTCCATAGGTGTGAGTGTGAGAATGAATGGGTGTGTGATTGAGGACATTCTACCCTGCGACAGACTGGTGACCTGTCCAGGGCGTCCCCTGCCTTCGCCCACAAGTGGCCGGGATAGGCTCCAGCAGCCCCGTGACCCCGAAAGGAACAAACGGTATAAAAAATGAATGAACGAGTAATTGCGGTGAAATGGAAATTATATATTTAGTTGTTTTACTATTTTTTTAATTTCCCTCATATTGTGCAGAAATAGAAATGTACGAATAGAAGCAATAAATACATTATTCAATATTTTTTATCTTCACATAGCTCTTACATCCAAAAAATGTTTTCCTTTAGTTAAGATAATTTCACACAGCTTTGAATTTAACAGCCACAATTCCATATGTTGTGAATGAAGCCCCACATATAAAATATTCTCCTCAATTAGGCAGTAAAGTAAACAAGTTCATGCACGTTTCCTATATTTCAGTCAGTCAACACATGCAGTAAAGACATTTATTTTCACATTCTTTTAGTTTGGCATAAGGTTCCATTCAGTGTCATAAGACTAGATCTCCATAAAACTATTGGGTGATAAACTACCCCTAACGGAGCTCACAGGTGGAAGCCGGGGAGGAGGGTGGGGCGACGAACGCAGAGCTTGCCGTAAAGGAAGAGAAGGAAAAACTTGCACACCTGGTCTTAAATAGGACGCTGAACAGGTGAGTTGATTAAACTGACTGCCCTCGGAAGGAGTAACCGAAGTAAAGTCTGCCTGAAATGCTCCCAAGGTCGATCACTTCAAAAAAGCAAAAACTCTTTAGTATAATCTAAAATAAAAGCCAGGTCTATTTTTGCAGGGCCTTTGATTGGGCAGACATCTTCTCTCAGTGACAGTTAAAATAAAAAAACTCACATAAAAATAGCCCCAAAGCCTGTTAGGATGTTTCAGTTACTCATGATGTCAAATTAGCATTTTCTTTTTGTCACTTTATTCAAAGTTCTGTGTGTTTCTGTTTCCATGAGTTCAGATTTGGCCTTTCGGGGATTTGGCTTTGTCGAATCTGTCTGCTGAAAGTTAACAAGACAGTATGATAATTCCAGCTCCCAGCGCAGCACAGACTCCAAGCTGCGCCTGCGATATTGTGAGCGACCGAAAAATGAAAAACAAAAGGCTGAAAATAAGGGGCAGATTTATGGCAGCCCCCTAGGTTTTTACATTTTTGCCGTCGTTCCTGATCAAATGGAACGGTGGAAGGACAGACATTAAATAAATAAGGGTGGAAGTGTAGCTGCTTCTCACCCTGAGCTTGGTCTGCTACCAAGTGGATATTTAACATGAAGAAATAATTTAGTATATTAGTAAAACAGCTCCTTTTTAAATTCTGGCATGATATTAATTAAACTGGAGCTGGAATAAAAGCATTTTTCTTTCCTTCTTTGTGATTGTTGTGGGGCAGCCAACTCTGCGTCTACGGGCGTGTAATTCTTCAGACCTCGTCTTTGTAGATTGGGCCATCTTCTGCTCCGCTTACAGGAGTTCAGGGATCTAATGATGGAAAAGAAAGCATGCTGATCCATCACAAAATGCAGGGCTGTGCGTAACCTTGATAGCAGCTGCTGGTGGCCCAGCAGGCTTTGGAGAGCAGGACGCTCTGACGGAGGGGGTTTCCATTAATCTTGTGGTGCAGTGGCAGTGGTGGGATTTATTGAGCTTTGGGTGTCATCCTGTGACAAGGTGCACATTCTTTCTGTGCATTACGGCCGTAGATGAAACTCTTTGGAGGCTCTCAGTAAATAACCTTGAGTTTATGTCTTTTATTTAATTTATGGTAGAGGCCTTGTGGGAATAAATATAAAAGAATATACAAGTAGAATTCCCAGTGAAGCATGAATATAGGTGGGGTAAACGCATTTAATGGATTTCATAGACGCTGATGTGAAAAAAAGTGATGTCTGAGCATAAGTGATGGCAGAAAACCACACTGACAAAAGTTTTGACATCATTTTGCCAGACTTAAAGACCTTTTGTGATGAAATTGGCAATTTTTGGTGTTTTTAACACGTTCTTGTGACATTTTACTCATGATGGAGAACATACATAAAGAGAATTAAGCTCCAAAATGCATTTGTGAATATTTCTCCTTTTAAATTAGAGCTGGACGATATGGCCAAAAAAATGAAACCTCTGTTTTTTTCTTTCCAAATTCAATTTTCGATTTTTCCCCCCTGCTTTGATTTTCACAAATGATGGAATATATTTAACAAAAACTGGAATAAAACAGAGAGGAAATCACAACATAATGCAAGCATCAGATAAAAACAACTCTTATTTTTCTTCTAAGAAAAGAAAAAAAGATCTTTACATCTCGTACATCTTTGTTTTTTATCATCTGAGCTGGCATTTGGCTCAAAACTGGATAACTTTAATGTTGCTCACCATTTTGTTGCACCAGTAATGTTAGGGTGCGAGAGCTGTAAGCTAGTGGGAAAGCATGTAAACAGAGAACTGTCAGCTATGTGTGAACTTCGAATAAACTACTGCCGCCGTGCAGAAACTATGTACTAGAAAAAGTCATGTTATTTGATTTGGGCTAAAATCATACTTATAAGAAGACTGGGAACCGGGAATAGATCAAAAGATGATCGTGGTGGGTCTTCAATCAATTTTCCAAACACAAATCTATGCAGTCTAAATAAAATGCATCAACAGAAAAAGATACTTTTACAACAAAAGAGAGGATTCTCACAGTCACTCTGGATAAATAAAAGAGCAGAAAATGAGGCTTTTCGGGGGGAAAAACAAACGTGGTGCACAGGCCAGACTCTGGCATTCATTTTCTGCTGCTTCTCTTCGCTCAGCTGGAAAATACAGCAAACATATTTTCAGCGGGGTTACAAAGGCTCTCTTTGTTGACCAGCCAAGAGAGTTTAGGAGCAGATCATAAAGACACTATAAGCACCAGGAGCGAATATATGAATGCTGGTGTCGGCCGCCAGAAGCTTAATCACGTCTGAACATTCAGTGCTCGAAAAAAGAGAATGAAGAAGTACTGCGGAGGCAAAATTGATCTTTTATACTCTGGATTTGTGCTTGTTGTTACAAAAATACCCCCCAGGTTTTGTTCTGCAAAGCCATTTTCACAGTGTGAATAATGGGCCGCTCAACTCCTGAAACTAAATCTGCTTCCAAAATTCATTTAGAGGCAACGTAACACCCTCTGACCTACTGTGGTCTTGTCGTGTCTTCAACACTACCTCCTGTTAATTTATAATACGACACAGGTCTTGAAATGTGTTTAAGAGCAAATTACATCTTTACTCCACTATATAATGTTAAGAAAATAAGGCATAAAATATCTGGCAGGTTTTACTGAAGGCCTTTCTTCCAGGAAGCGTAAGGATAACTAGACCTCTGGGAGAAACTCATGCAGACAGATACCATCCTAACAGGTCAGAGTTTAGGATACTCCGCTTGCAGAAACACACAAATGCTGGAAGTGCTCTTTGTCACTGCCCTCTTCTTCTCAATCCTTCTCACAGACATCATTACACACTCAGAGGGTTTTAAAGGGAATGGTAAGTGGCGTATACTTATATAGCGCTTTTCTACCTACAAGGCCTAAAGTGCTTTATAGTCACACACACATTCACACACTGGTGGCGGCTCCGCTGCCGAACACTGGCACCCACCTCCCACCAGAGGCAAGGTGGGGTTCAGTGTCTTGCCCAAGGACGCATCGACTCATGGGCGTGAAAGGCGGGAATCGAACCTGCTTTCTTACGATCGTGGGTGACCGCCCTACCGCTACACCACGGCCGGGTAACTTACAGCTCTTTTCTGAGATGCCAATGCAATCAGATCCACTTTGGTCCAACAAGTGCTTGGAAGTTTAGAACGGCTGATCTTCTGTCCTCTCGGTGAGTAAGGCTGGTCTGATAAAGGAGCAAAGGAGGAACACATGCTGAGCTGCTGGCAGAATCACAGCATCACTTCTAGTTGCACATGCAACACCCTCCCTTTTCTGTGTCAGGACCTGAACTCATTCTGAGTTACTTTAGTCCATCAAACACAAGTTCTCTACCACCTTTCCTAATTTAACAGAATGTTGAAAGTCACTTTAAATAACAGAAACACCTAAAATGCAAAAAATTAGATTAGTAAAATAAGTAACGGCACTCACATAAAAAGTCACTCACATAAACATAAATGTTGTGTACAGAAAGGTTTAGGGGAATAGCATATACCTTATATGTATAAAATTCTGACAATATGACTACATATTTTAAAAACTGCCAGAGGCTTAAAAAAAGCCTTAATTATTTATATTCCTTCTGGTACATTCATCTACATTTTTATCTATTAATGAATACATTATTATATGTTTGTGTATCTTTTAAAAAACTAAAGATGAATAAATCACACTTTATTATACATTCTATTTTCTTTCAATAAAAAGTAAATAAAACATACAAAATGCATTTCAAAAGAATAGCAGCACTAGACACAGCTACAAAGTTGGATTATGACATCTTACAGTTTGTTTTAACTTTAAAATACTTCAACTAAACTCATTAATAAAGTCATATTTAAAAAAATGTATATATATATATATATATAAATCCACAGCCCTGGCTGAATTAATTTAGCTTTTTAAATTACAATCTCTCGGGCCGTTAGCATTAGCGTTAGCGTTAGCATTAGCAACAACTAGCATTAAGTCAATAGCCATTACTTATAAACACTATTGATTAAAAATTATTTGAGATAATTTTATGTAGATAAATACAAAAATAAACAATACAAAAAAGAAAATAATTTAATGATTTAAATGCGCATTTACCAACCTCTAGTGTGAAAAATAGGACCCGCACAAAGCCGGATGCTAGCCTCGCTCGCGACACGGTTTCTTCTTGCTTTGTCTTTGTCAAACCAGCGCTCCAACCGCTGATTAGCGCCCTCCCGTGTCCATCTTCCGAATTGCACCACAGCAACAGAAAAGCCAAATTGATCAATTTTCCTAAGCTATTTCATTACTGTTAAGTGAATTTATTTCAATACATTGGCAGAACATAATTTAAGATCATGAAAGCCGTACATATTGTTTGAACATGTATTTGAGAAATAATATGGTGTAAAATTTAATAATGATGTGTTATGAGAAAAATGGAGGAACAGCTTTAAAAATGATTTAGTTTTGTCCATTTAAATTATAAAAAGGCAATGTAATACAAAAAAAAAGCAGAAATCAGAGACTAATGACAGAGCCAGAGACCTTTATGTCTGAAAATAACAAATATTTACCAATGCAAGTTAAAATTTCTATACCAAGCCAACAATAGCAGCAGTCTGATGGCTGTTTGCTCTGTGAAAAACAGAACTGAACACACTTTTCAGGTACACAAATATAAAATCAAGAACTAAGAAGCCAAACAGAAAAATATGGCTCATTATTTTAGCTAAAATAAAAATCAAAATAAATATTTTAAAGTAACTGATAAAAGCAGAAAATCGATATTTTGGTCTCTCTGCTTTGAACTATAACAATTTGGGCATCTAGTTTGTTGTAACAGACAAGTCACTGAACATGTGATGAGAAAAAGTCATTAATCTTCTAAACCTGCTTGGTACGGGGCCTATCCAACTACTACAGCATAAGACAAAGGCCGGGTGGACAGCCCTCCAGTCCATCACAGGGAGTCAAAGCATCGTCTGGATTCCAACTCAACACAGACGCATTTGTAAAACAAGGACAGATATCTCCACAGAGCGCAACATTTACTCATCTTTCTGGACACCGTCAGGAATAGCTTAAATAGACATGAAACATGTCAATAATTAATTACCACATACCTACAGACAGGACTACACGTCAGACCTATGTAGATCATGACTCACTGTGTCACCTAGTGTTGCTACGGCAACCGCCAACAGATGGAAATAGAAGTGTCAAATGTTTTTTCTCCATCTGCAGATTTTTATATGAAAAAGATGGAAGAAAAAAAAACATACAATGTGATTTCCTGGATTTTTTTTTTTTTTTTAGATTCTGTCCCTCACAGTTTATGTGATGGACATTACCGACCAAACTCCGCTTTTTTACAAAGGAAAACGTTCAGGATCTGTGACAAATACTTTAAACAATGTGCACCAATAACAGAACTACCGGTAAATTCTGGTGATTCATAATCTGTGGGAAGTAAAATCATGACGTGACATTTCCTGGTAACAGCTGTTATTCCAGCACCTCTTTCTCACTGTGTTTCATCTTATTTTCTTGAAATTATTCTTGACAGTTTACCAACCCACTTAATATGACAGGTGGTACAGAAAAGCCTGGTTAAAAGTGGACTGATCCTACAAAGCCAGCTTAGAAAGACGTTTTTTTTAGTTTAACTGTCAGAGAAAAAAAACAGAGTCGACCACATTCCTGTGTTTCTACAAAGGTAATAGAATAAAATAATGAAAACAATGATAGTATCACATATTTCATACTGTGAAGATAATATATGACAGTTATAGTCGTCTTCAAAGAAAGTGGGAGTATATTGTTTAGTATTGAACACTTTTAAAATACTGGAATGACTGTATTGAAATGTGTGAAGGTTTGATATAAACATAAAAAAAGAAGATAAATGTAAAACCTGCAGATTCAGTCATTACATTAAAGGGCCTATACCATGCAAAATCAACTTTTTAGAACTTTTAAGTGTATTTTAATGCTTTTTCCTCACTATGAACAACCCCAAAGTGGTATTTTGATCATATTGTAGCGACCTGGGGGTTAGCCCCGCCTTCAGCCCCAAAGGCTCATGGGAAGTGGGGAGGTTTAGGTGAAACCTTGAGTCAGAGGGCTGGAAGCTGAAGTGACCCTCCTTGCTGTTTGGGCTGTATGTGTGCTAGAATAAACAGGCTTGTTGCTTAAAAGCTAATATTGCCTCTCTCTTCTTGCAACCTGAGACTGTCCAGGGTCGTGCGGTGTATGGGGCACGGACAGCTCTCCATTAAAACCTCTTCATGAGCGGTTGGCTTTCGTTACCCCACTAAAGTGGCGGTCCAGCCGGATCGTTACATTGGTGTCAGAAGTGGGACCCTCAGCCACTGCTACTACACAGAGAGCCACACCATGGAGAGCTACGCCGCGGGGACTGACGCCACTCTGGAGGCAGTTCGGGAGAAGGGAGGAGAAAGGGCGACATCAACTCCCTGATGGATCGAGCACCCACCGTCATCTGCAGCCTAGCCTTGCCTGACGCCAGCGCTAGAACATCCAGACCAAACTGTGATGACGGTGGGCAGCCCAGCTGAACCTTCACGACGCAATGGCTCAACAACGCTGGAACCACACCTGGCTCAGGTCAACCTGGCGACCGGCCATGAGGGCTAGACGCCGAAGGGGACTTCTCACACACCCAGGCCTGGCGTTAGAGGGCGCTACACTGCTGGACCTCCCACCTGCGGAGCTGCGAGACCTGTCAGCGCGGACAGCAGAGCTTCGCTTTGGGGAGGAGGGTTTGACGAAGCAGACCCTACAGCAGCCGTAGTGATGAAGACGATCGCCTGGGATGCCTGGGGACCTTCTGCTGCTGGTGTGCAGCTCTTCACTTGGAGAGAGTCTGCTCCCCCATGGTGACGTGCACCCTGATGGTGGTGCTTCCACGGAGGCGGGGACTGATTCTCGTGGCTGGGCACATGCTGGCATGGAACTGTCAGTTGCAGATGTGCTAACCCAGCCAGTTAAGAGGAGGACTGTACACTGTGGCGGTCGAAACCCAGGATTGTGCAAAGGAGTCTCCAGCCAGTGTGTTCCTGTGTTTTGCTAATTGTGTTGTGTTGTTCAGTTCTGCAGTTATGTGAGGGTTGTGGGGACACTAACCCTCTTAGGTGGGGGCAGTGTAGCGACCTGGGGGTTAGCCCCGCCTTCAGCCCCAAAGGCTCATGGGAAGTGGGGAGGTTTAGGTGAAACCTTGAGTCAGAGGGCTGGAAGCTGAAGTGACCCTCCTTGCTGTTTGGGCTGTATGTGTGCTAGAATAAACAGGCTTGTTGCTTAAAAGCTAATATTGCCTCTCTCTTCTTGCAACCTGAGACTGTCCGGGGTCGTGCGGTGTATGGGGCACGGACAGCTCTCCATTAAAACCTCTTCATGAGCGGTTGGCTTTCGTTACCCCACGGCCGGATCGTTACAATATATCATCACCTATATGGGTATAGTTAAGCGTTTAAGCCCTTTAACTCTTAGTCCCAACTGCCCTTACCGATGGATAAGGACAAACCGGTACAGGTCTCGCTGGAGACCCGCAGGGCACTTCAAGGAGGTAGACCGTTCAGTGAACCTTTACAGAGAAAATAATCATGCAGATTTTTGTCTGCAGGTATGCTGGTCTACAACGGGTTGTAGTGAACACTTATGCAAGATGCACCCTTGTGCTATCCTATGACACCCCCCCTCCCCCTTCCATTGATGTGTTCTCCCTACCATGACAAAGGTGGATAAAGGTGGAGAGGATTTCATGTAATCCATGGACACCAGTGAAGATCACAAATCACTGAAGAAAAAAGGTTCAGAGCTCTGTCTAGTGGGTCTAGATGACCCCACTCCCAACGTTAAAGTGCCCAGGATAGCACAAGGGTTACGTAAGGGTAAAGTAGGTGTGTCGTACAGATTTCTCAGCCCACCAGTGCTGTTCACGGGATACGTGTGCGCTCCTTTCGTGCAGCCTGACTGTTAGAAAAGAGGAAAGTGTAGTTTGTGTGGACGTCCTACGGGCATGTGAGTACCACGTGCACACCCTGTGCGTGCAACATTCGTGCGCGGTCAGTAAATAGCCAGTACTCACACCTCACTAATGACTAGAGTGTGGCGTCAGGACACCGCACGACAGCATCACCCGTACGTCATCAGTGTGTGTACTTGCCATTTGACAAAGGAATACTTCACGATACACCCACCATGCACACAACAATGGTACGTTCCATTGGGGTGGTCATACAAGCCTTAAGGAAAATGCACTCCTCTCCACGAACCTCCACGGGCCCTGCCAATCCAAAAACCCGCATCCACCACATGGGTGTATGTGACTGGAGACCTGCAGCCGCTGCCAGTTACACTTGGTGACCTGTGAGAAACACTACAGGAAGCAACCTGTTTATTGTGGTAAAGAACATTTTCACAGTTTATTTGAGTGAAACACCCTCATGTTTCAAAAATGTCATGTGACCAGAGTTACATTCTACAAAGCATCCGATGGGTTCTGGAGGAGCTCCAGGTTTCCATGTTCTCCTCATTGACTCCTGGACGGTTTAATTAACTCTTTATTTGAAATCCCCTCATCAGGGATCAGGATGTAAAGCAACGTTATGGTCAAGCCTTTGAAGTCTGAGCGTCTGACTACACTCTTCGGTACCAAAACGGCCGGAAATTCTTTGTTTGAGTGGCTGTAAAAGAGTCACAGGGTGACGATCTTGCTCTAAATCTTCATCATTTACTACGCTTTAATGCTTGCTTTCTAGTTTCTAGCAGCTGTTTGTGACATCGTTGTAGTGTAAACAGGAGACTGTGCTCTGAAAGGCACAGTTTACTCTGTCTGTTCTCCATAAAAAGCATGTTTACGCAGTTAATATGTCTTGATTTAGTGCTGGAGTCGGCCCTTAAGCAGACTGGATGCAGGAGCAGGTCATCGGGAAGTCAGAGGAACATCAGCGTTCAGTTAAAACGGGCAGAGTTTGAACCCTTGTTGTTTCCTGCTCTCACGTCCAGCAGGGACTGGAGATAATCTGGAGTGCCTGTCGTCTTAGATCACCTCACTTCAGGCTTACAGGGTTACAGAAACTCCCCTTTGAACTGCGGGGGTTTCACTCCACTGGATGTTGTGTCACAGACTCCATCCTTCTCCCTCTGAAGGAACCCTGATGCCGTCAAACACTTTAGTTAATGTTGTCTTTTCCTTCAGATCTCTTTGAGCAAACTTGTCTTTTTCCTCAAGTGATGAGCTTTTGACATCAATTTGTGTTTGTTAGACTGAAGCACCCCCCCCCCCCTCCTCCTCCCTCAGAGATCAATACCTCAGCTCATCTCTTTTTGGCCGTTTGGCTTTACAAGCTGCTGAGACAGATAAAGCAAAAGGAGAGAGCCAGAGGCGGACTGAGCGGAGAGAGGGGAAAGGAGGGAATCACAGCCGCCGAGCACATCGGAGACGGCTTTTGTTGTTGGAACACGACTTTCCTGATCTTCCATGGACTGTCGGATGTTTTCCGATCACAATTAGCTGATCCTCTCTCTGGTCATTTGAAACAAATATTACACATGAAATGCCGTCCAATTAATCCACTCTCCAGGGAAACATGGTGTCGTCACCTTTTTTGGACAAACATGGTTGTACTTTTATTCCTTTTTCGGTTCTGCAACTTTAAAAGAAAAGCCTCTGCTGAAAATCCAAAAAAAGATCCACCAAAGATGTGAGTTGATGATGTAAAAATGTAAATCCAGAAAACTCCGCTGAAGTAAGTGTAAACAGCTGAATCTACAACAAAAATGCTGTTAATGAAGACAACCCGATAAATGTTAAATACATGGAAAACACGAGAAATTGGGTACTTTTATCAAAAGACATATAATTAGAAGTAGTTCCCACACAAAATAATGGAAGATGAAGAAAACGTCAGGATGTTTAATAAAAGAAAAGCAAAGCAAAGAAAAACACAAAAAAAATCTATTTTTTAATGTTGAATATGCAGAACCCCAATAAAAAAAAGTTCTCACAATAGCAAAAATTGGAGAGCAAAAGTAGCAAGAAAACTGAAGAAAAAAACACAGTATTCTGATATCTGCATTAAGAATATATGTGGAGTTTCCTCAGAAAGTCAAAGAACAGCTAAAAGAACAAAAAAGTTATAAAAAGCCAAATTACCAAAAAATATTTGGCAAATCGGAAAATCTAACCTAAACTGACGTGGACAGTTATGGAAAATATTTGAGATTCTTTTATTTGTTTTGTGCACAGCGTCCACTGGCACATGGAAATACATCTCAGCAGGACCCAAAGTCCAACGCTGACGGCAGAGCAGACGTTTAACATGATGGTTCAAGTTTTTCTTCAGAGGGTTTAGAATGAAAAACACACTTTGGCCTAACCGCCAGTTTGGTTTGATTGACTGGTTGGTTTTGAGCATTGTAGTCAAAGCCATAATGAATGTAAACTGATTTATCAAACTCATTACAGAAATTATGAAATACATAGATTTAAAAATAAATAAAAATAAAACGACACTTAAATCACATTTGCTTCATTAAATAAAATGATCATTAACGAAAGTCAAGGAGAGCTTGATTTATGGATCACTGCTTATTAACCAAAAACAAAAAAAAAGGCTTTTAAAAGGGTTCAGTACAAAAAAATGTGACCAATCTGGCCAAAATGGGAGATTGGCCTGGATATAAATATGAGAGTCGTATAAAATCATAAGATCTGGGGAAAGATTTCTGCTTCTAACATTAGGATCCCGCTGTTTTGGAAGTAGTAGTAAAATCGCTGCAAGGATCACAAACACGGTTGGTGCTGAAATTACACGGAGGGCACTAAAAGTTTGCTGCTTCTGGAGCCGGGATTTACAGCCTCTGAGGCTCTGGGCAAAAATGTTTGCTTAGGAGGCGCACGACCCGGACTGCACTCTGCTGGGTTATTACGTCCAAACATAAAAAGACAGGCCTGAGATTACTGCTTAGTTCAGAGAAAATGAACAGACTAGTTATTGTTTTTTAACTAAATATGACCGTCCATTGGCCTGATGCCAAAAACCCACAGAACCCCCTTTTCAGGTGCATGTGGCTGAGTCTTATTAGTCAATTAATTTAGGATGTGAAAAAAAAAATTTAAAACATTTCTATATTTTTTTTATTTATGGGATTGTTTTGCCATTTGTTTACTTTTTAATTATGAAATTATTCTTTGTATTCATTCTTAATAGACATTTTTTGACAAGCAGACTGAAACTGAAGCGCTACTCCTATTTGTCTGAGTTCAACCCCATAGAAAATCTTTGAAGGGTATTGAAAGTCTGTGTTTCCCAGCGACAGCCCCAAAACATCACTGCTCTAGAGGAGATCTGCATGGAGGAATGGGCCAAAATACCAGCAGCAGTTTGTGAAAACCTTGTGGAGACTGATGGAAGTGGGTTGGCCTGCACTAGCCAGCCACCCGCTGGACAGCATAGCGAGCTCCGCTGCCCAGGCTCCGGCAGAGCTAACTACACTGTCCACTTTTTCATTATCCACTGCAGTAAACACACTCTCACCTGAACACAGGGATCTACTCACTTTTGCACGTACAGGATATTTTTTACACGTGCAGGATGGATATGTGTGGGTCTCTATGTGAAGGTCTGGTTTAACATTTTAATGACACGTCTGTGGAATAAAACATGTTTGAGACAAACCAAACCAAAGAAAACAAACAAGCAGGTGATAATAGGATAAATATGAACATCCATGAAAATTTACCATAAATTGTTCATATTCTGAGTGAAATCAAGCTCTTCTAAGTCCTGTGAGCGAATGTTTGCTCTCCGTTTGAAACCAGAAGTGAGACACTTCTTAAAAAATGATGCAGTTGCAACAATGCTTTTAGTTGCTGACAGGTATTGCTTCAGACAATTTCAGCCTCTGCTCAGGCACTGGCTCCCCCCTCCAGCACTTTATGGGATGTGACCGCTTTTCGTTTTACACTGACGCTAACAGACAGAACCTCCTAGCCCTTTGAGACGGTTTGCTCTCCTCTGATGACTTTCTCTGGGTGCATTCAGGCCCAGAGTGCTTTCTGTTGTTCCTAAAGTCCCATGGATCACTTTTTGATCTCTTTTCAAAGCGTTCCTGGTGGTCTTTTAATTATAATTATGACATTTAGTGTCATACGTCACAAATATGATATTTTTCTAACCACGTTCCTTTCGTCTGCTTTCTGACTCTTAGCCATTTGAATGAAGAAGTACTCAGAAATGTATTTTAAAGCTTAATTTTCTTTTTATGTGTCCTCCATTATCAAAAAAATGCCACAAAAACATGGCAAAAACACCAAAAACACCATTTTCATTGACGTGGGTCTTTTTAGCAGTACGCATTAAGGATGTCTTCACGTTAGCTTCATATTTTGATGAAAAAAGGGGGGAAATGAAATCATTAGGAAATGAAATAAACAGCTTCTGTGAAAGCAGCAAGGATGAAAATAAGTACTGAGAATAATGAGTCATTGGATCAATATGAAAGGGGTCTGCTCTGCAGCACAGGCAGCTTATGGATTAACCAAGATCCACACAGTGCAGCTGCCGAAACGGCAATGCCCCCCCCATCAGCTTCAGTATCACAGCTTGTTGTGATTTGTGTAAAATGAAACTGAGCTAAAAGTGTGCTTTGACATTTCCACCTGTTTTATTTTCATCCTGATTCCACAGGAAAACCGAGAAGTGAGGGAATTACACCCACAACATCGGATCAGCCTTTCCCTTTTCAGAAGTTCAAACAGGGGATGGGTGTGTGTGTGTGTGTGTGTGTGTGTGTGTGTGTGTGTGTTTGTGTGTGTGTGTGTGTGTGTGTGGAGTGAATTCTCAGGACTTCTTCTCATGCAGCCCACCCTGCTGTCACGCCGCCGTAATGCAATATGTTGTAACACGGTGCAACTTGAGCGGCAGCCACACCCACGGAGGGGGTGCTGACCCAAAATGTCATGACAACAGAGCCGACGAAAATAAAACACCAGTTATTAAGCTGCAGCGTTTGGCTTTTATTTGCTTGGGCTCGGCGAGCGACCGTGACTCATTCACGGGAGAAATACAGGCGCTAAAGTGGAAACCGAGCTCCAAACGAGAAAGCTGCAGCCCTCTGCGACTCCGCCAAAGGCCCGTAGCTGGAGTTCGACTCTGCTGGCTGCTGTGTGAGGTGGTGGTGGGGGGTTTATGAGCTGCACCGCTGCACAAGACAGCCGAATGTCAAATGTGGCTTGTGTGGAACCCACCTACAAGAGAGCCGAGGGCATTATGGCCGGCGTCCCTCCCACTAAACCTTCAGGGCTCGAGTCGGGTTTCCCACCATTTCCTCTCCATGTGTTTTACATCACAGAGGAAGCGAGCAGGCCGGAGATAACCGCTCAAACCTGCATCAACAAAGACGTTCAGGAGGACTTTTATTCTGAAATCTGATAAACCAGCTAAGAAAACCGACTTTAAAAGAGTGAAATGTGCCGTGAAAAAGTGTCAGCCTCTTTGCTGTCGGATTAAGAAAGTTCAGGCCATCAAACTAAATTTTAAATAGAGCAAATATAATCCAAAATCTTAACTTTCAAAGGATGGCGTTCTGCCTGGCACTGCTTGAAAAAGTAAACGCTCCCTGCCCTTAATCCTTCAGAAAGTCTTTGAGGAAATCTTTCTTGCCACATCCGGGAATAAGAGAAGGACTCGCCCAAGAGGTCACCAGACAAGCAGAAGTTGATGGAAAGAAGGAATCAGTTCAAGTCAGAGGTCATGATCCAACGGTTGGAAAGAAATGTTTGGAGAAGCACACATCTGTGATAGTTGAAGGAGAAAGACACAGCTGA
Source organism: Oryzias curvinotus (assembly GCA_023969325.1). Taxonomy (NCBI): domain Eukaryota; kingdom Metazoa; phylum Chordata; class Actinopteri; order Beloniformes; family Adrianichthyidae; genus Oryzias; species Oryzias curvinotus. Next base: position 33,135,061 of record CM043721.1, read on the forward strand.
GTAACGAGAACATCTGGATTATCAGCAGAAACCTCTGGACTCATGTTCTGAAGAAACTCTCTGGAAGTTTTGAGTCTCTAATCAAACTGAGACACAACAAGAGAGCAACAGTCAAACATGGTGGTGGTTGTATGATGGTATGGAGTTCAGTGCTGAACCAATAGTTACGGTTAATTTAGTGGTGGACCATGATCTCCATCAGGGTTCTGCTGCAGAACAACGACCCAAAAGTTGCAGGAAAATCTGACTTATTTTATGCTCTGAAGAGTCATTTGTGCTTGAAAAAAACCCCCAATGTATCTCAACTCAAACACTTATCTGAACACATTTCCTTATCTGTCATTAAAAATAATATTTATCACCACCATGCATGGTCAGGAGACAAAAGAAACATCAAATAACAGGCTGTTTTTTCAAACACGTGTAATTAAATCAATATAATTTTATTCATACAGCCCAATATCACATCACAGCCGTCTCAACAGCTCAAGCTCAATGTTCACAATACTGAGTAGTTTTAGTGATATAATTAAAATAATCAAAAATTAGGAGAAAATACAATTCAAGAACTTCTGTACATGTAAATCTAAAAAAAACTAATTAAAAGGGCAGACACTCTTTCAGCTGTGTGGAGTTACCTCTGAAATGGAGGACAAAGTTGTCCTGAAGACCTTCCTGTTTCAGGTCACATCCTCTCAAAGGAACCCAGATCTGGGCCGTTCCAGGACTCTCTGTTTGAGTTTTCAGCCAGTTTTTGGATCGTTCTTCTGTTTCATGATCCAGTTCCGAATGAACTTTTCTGACAGATGTTCTCCTGTGTCCCTCAGGCAAGTCCCTCTGAGACACAGGCTGGAGTCAAAGCAGTTTCAAATTATGGCCCTTCCACCTCCGTGCTTCATGGTTGGTTCCAGGTGTTGTTTTTTGGAAACATGCCTTCTAAATAATTCAGGTGTGGACTCGTTTGTCCAAGAACATCACTGCAGATGTCCTGGGCTTTGTCAAAGTTTTCCCCAGTAAATTTCGGATGTTCCTCCAAAAGAGCAAAAGGTTTCCTCTGCTCTATTCTTCCACCAGAGTAAACTGTAAACAATCGGGTGGTAGAAAGATGCTCTTCAACACCAACTGTGGACAGGCCTTTGAGAGTTTTTGTAGACCCCCTTGAGCTTTTAAAGGTCCCCTCTTTGAGTGAACTTGCTGGGTTGACCAGATCTGTGTGTAGAAGGTCTCACCATGACTTCAAAAACTTTTGAGATCTTTTTAGCTCCCTCACCAGACTCACACTGCTGCTAGCATTTCCCTGAAGGCCTCAGACGGATCTTTTTCATTCACCCTGTGAGGTTTAGAACTGTCGTGGCTCATATAACCTCCAGAGGGAAAAGAAAATCTACTCAACAACTGGTGAGACACAATTGAATTGGTTAGAATTTGTTTTTGGTTGAATTTCGATTCCAAGAAGTCTTGAAAAGTTGTTTTAATCTTTTTACATACATGACTTCAATCTCTTAGACTTGTTGACATCATTACAAATTCACACATCTAAAAAGGGAAGAAAAAAAAAAATCTTCAACCGCCAGGATTTGTTCCATGATTGTGTTACAGGGTTTCAGGACGAAGAGGCCAAGTGGAGTGAGGAGAGTGATTCAATTAAGAAACGGCACCACTCTATGTGGGGAGAAAACTCCAGAAGCATGATAACAAACAAACAAACAAACAAACAAAGGCCCTCAGTGGAGCTTAAACAGAAACACAACAAATTAACTAAAGTGTTCGGTAGACAGGTGAAGGGGCGGAGCCCTGCAGGAGCCACAGCCAGACTGTACAAAAGAGAAAAGAGGGAACAAAAACAAAAGGAACTGGAACAGAATGAGTCAGTTTTTGCTGTTTCTGATTCTTCCAAATGCAGCTCAGTTTAGAACAAAGAAGTGCCTCTGTTATCACCATAAAAGTTGTTTGTATGATCTGAACCCTTTAATAAGTAAGAAACATCTGCAACAGAAAGAGGGCGGCCCCTTTTTTAGCCTTGTAACAGAACCTCATTGAGATTAGTGTCATTTATTTACTTTTCCAGGAGGAATTCTCATCAAAAAGCACAGGAGGAACACTAATAAGACTAAAAATGTTTCTGCTCTGAGCTCTGTTCTCCCACCAACTTTCTCTTCTTCTTTTTGCCTTTAGATTTCCCAGCAAAAAGGATCAAAGCTTCCCCGTTAAAACAGCACCGACAGGCCTTCTGGTCCGGAGAAGGTCTGTAATTGGAAACAGGCAGCAGAACGCAGTGAACTTCCCTTAAACATCCTGTTTGACCTTCTTAGAGGATGTTTAACTTACAGATTCAACGAAGAATCCTTTAATCTATGACACAGCAGCAAATGACTAATTGTTTTGTAAAGAAAGAACCCAAATCCTGGGAGTTATTTCATGTTTGAAAGGGTTTAACACAACTGCTCGTTGATCTGGAAAACGTTAGAACTTTAACTTTTATTCAAAAGTTACACATTTTTTAAACCTTGAACAAATGTAAACAAATAAAATACCTCAGAAGTTGACGTTTGGTCCGTCTTCTGTCTTATGTGACTTTGAAGATCCACTCCAATGAAAATGTCATTTTCTGTGAAAATAGAATTTCTGAGCATTTCTTTATTCAAAGAGTTTTCAATCAGGAGCAGGAATGTAATCAAAATTAAAGCTGCAAGCGGCGTTGTATGGCCCGCAGGCGCAACTCGCCCCTGTCGCCTGCCTCTACGCCCCATCCGCCATCGATTCCCAACTCTACCCAGCACCGCCGCCCTCACCGCCCACATTTGATCAAGGCTAGTCAAAGCTGCATAGGCTAATCAAGCTAACTATGCTAGTTGTGCTAATGTTGCTAAAAGTGCTAGCATTGCAATAAGCATAATCAAGTCACTCGGAAAAACACATTGCTTAAAATGCCAAGTATGCTAACTATGCTAATTATGCTAAAGTAGCTCAGGTGCTAGCTTAGCGATCAGCATCATCATCTCACTTAGAAACAAACTGCTACATTGGTAAGAGCTACATGTTGATAGAAAATCCACTTTTTTTTTAAATGGCGGCTTTTCTGTTGATTTTATCTCCATATCAACCATTTCATCTTTTGGTCACCTGGGGATAACGTACAGATCAACGTCAGTTTTCAGACGAATCAGAAAAAGTAAACTTTTGGATGTACTTAGCAACGGATGTTTTTTGCAAACCCCGCCCACATTCCTTATATGTCCATATCCAGTGTTTTTTAATATGTTCAGACATGGATGCATGCATTCAATCTTAACAGTATTCTATGGAAAAACATAAGAGTTAGAACAGTATGCCACTTTTGTGAGCTTGCCACACGAACGCTGTTGAAAATCTACAAGTTCTGGTTGCAAAATATTTTCCACTGTAGCTTACCATTAATGCTCAAGACATTACGGGACGATCAATAAAAGTTCAAAACAAGTTTATGTTTGTATCCGGTAATAAAGGTGCTGTGGTTGTAGACTTACACTAGCAACATGAGCCTGAAATGTTTTGGAAATCGCTCGAAAACAAAGTTCATTATTCCATATTGTGTAAAAACGAGCAAATCGCGAAATCGCAGATTTTGGCTCAGGATAGCCACCAAACCGTAGGTCTGTTGCCATCCTGTAATGATTTAAAAAAATTTGTTTGGATATCCCCGACAACGCTATATCGGTTTCGTTTGCCAATTCGAAAAAAAAAAAAAAAATCAGAATTCCAATTTTTTTGCTGAGTCATCACATTTTTTTGCGATCGCTTTTTGTTTACCGTACCCACATTCCTTTATCGATTTTGTCATATGCTACATCCCTTTGTTCAGCGTGGGCCAGGGAATGGCATATTTGTTTTTTAAACATTTCAATAAAAAAAGTGTGAGCTAGCTAAGATCGCAACAGTTGCAAATTCACCACGCAAATTCTGCAACTTGTAATTACAACATTTTTTCCACAGTAGCTTGCCACTGATGCCCCAGAAGTTTTGAAACGATAACTAAAAATCCCCAGGACGAGTTTTCGATTGTATCAGGTACTAAAGGTGCTTCTTTTTAAAAATTCAAGATGGTGGCTTCTTCTCAAGGTCAAAGGTCAACGAAACTTCTTTGGTGTTTGTAGACTCCAGTTAACGGCATGTTTGTGTGATTTTGTGAAAACGCATAACCCGAAAATCGCCCATTTTCAGCGTAGCCGCCAAGCCGTAGGTTGTGCGGCCATCCCATAATGATTTGAAAACTCGCCGTAATGTCATCGTCTTTGGGGGGGAGTGACGTTCACTTTTTCGAAGATTCATTTTTAATTTGTCCAAGGCGTGTGCACATTTTGGTGACTTGTCGAGGATGCAGCGGGGGTCAAATTTTCGCTCAAAGGCGCAGAAATCTGTCCAACTGCAAAAACAACCTGGTCCTTGCAGTCAGTGACTGCTGCTGAGGGCAATAAAAAGCTTGTGGCTGTGATGTAGAAGCTACTACAGCAAGGCACAAGCTCCCTGCTACGCTCCATTCGGATGCATCCACCTGCAGACAAATAGATCCATGAACGTCTTTGTTTTCCTCGTCTGAGCTGGAATCTGAATCAGAACTGTACAACTGGACAGCTCCGATACTGCTCGCCATTTCTGTTTCACCTGTAATGTCAGGTTAGGAGTGTGAGGGGCTGTAAGCTAATGGGAAAGGGTGTAAGCAAAGGGATGATGGGAAATGAAGTCAGCATTAGGAGCGTGTCACACAGCCACTATGTACATTTTATGCATATTGGACGGATGGAAATTGGTCGCGTCACATGGAAAAATTGAGAAAAGTTGTGGTGCATTTTAGGTGAAATTTTCCCAGATGAATCACTAATGAACCACGCTAAAACCACGGAAGAAGTACGAATAAACCACACAAAGAACACGTAAATGTAGAACATGAACCGTGCGTGATTATTGCGTTATTTACATGCAAATCATTGGTGATTAGTGTGTCAGTTACGTAATTTGAACGTGAAATGGTACATGCATGGACGGTCGTGGAAAGCCACAAGTTTGCGTATGCGTCTCACAAAAATCAGACACAACTGTGTAAGATTTATGTAATGTCTGCATATAAACTGTCGTAAAATACGCCCAAACTGCGTGATTCTCAACCGACCCAAAATATTTGGAATGGCTCAAAACATCTGCCCACATCGACAAATGTCGAACTTGAGAGAGACTCATGAATACATCGTGCATGTTCCAGCCTCTGTCCTCCTCGGGTTTGCTGCAGCCGGCTTTGAAAAGTCCTCAGAGTGCGCCTGTTGATCAGATAGCCGAATAACTAATGAAAAGCGTCACGCGAGTGACAGAAAGATTAATGGGGCTCCGCTCACACCGGGCACACCGGGGTTTTTCCTGCAGAGCGACCGTCGCTGCTTAACCGCTATTTATGGTGACAAATAATGTGGCACCAACACCTGCGAGTCAAGGTTAAAGAAGGCTCTCCACACCGCTAACAACAGCACAGGCAGGTGGATGCATGGAGGACGCAAACAAAGGTGTCATTTCAGGTACAGAACAAAGCTATTTTCTGAAAGATTGGGCTCAGAAGGAGAAACTGGAGACGTGGTGGGTGGTGGGCCTCCTGGAGGAGTTTTCAAGGGTCAATCAGAAACACATGCGATGTTCAAAATAGCCCAGCCTGGAATGAGACAGCTTTTTCTGGCAGGATTTTCCTGTGGCTGATGCCACAGATGACTGGCAGAGCGAGCGTGTGTGTGTGTGTGTGTGTGTGTGTGCGCAGACACACACCACTTTGATCAAGACGAGATCTCATTTGCAGTCGATACCGGCGGCTCGAGCTCAGAGCCGGTCAATGCTGTCTGACCTTCAGCCGTACAGTCAGATCCGCTCTTTCGGTGCAGAGTCCTGGAGGGCTGACTGAGCGCGTGCGGGAGGACGCACGCCGTGCAGCACATAAACACACACAAATCCAGCAGAAAAGGCTTGTTTGGTCCTGAGGCTCACATCACACGGGGTGGGAATTTCAGCGCCAGACCCGGTTCAGGAGGGAGAGTCCAAACATTCTTGGCATGTTTTTGGAGGTTTTCCCTTGAGACCTGCAGACCTCGCTCTCATCACGCTGGAATTTCAGTTAAAATTTAGAATTGATCTGAAAATAGACTGGATCATATTTTTATATTATTATAGACATAATTCTTCCTAGTTTGATTTTTAGTTTTTTAGCACTGTGACCTAAAGTTCATTCAAAGATTTTATGGGTGTGGATGGACTTTCGCAGAAGGTTTTAGAGTGGAGAACTTTTTGTTTTTTTCCTTTTGCCTTGATCCAATTCAGACCACTTTTGGTGTGTTTACACATGCTTCAGGAGTCTTTCGTTTTTAGATTTCATGTGCTTCAGGAAAACCAAACATGGAGGTCATCAAGTTGATGCTTTCCTTCCAGAAATCTGTGTCAGGAGACCCGGTTTTCAGTTTTCACCACCCAAAAGAAACCTTCAGTTTTGTTGATTATTACTTCTTTGTTTGATGCCATCATTCTCCACCTTGGACTTTGCAATCTTGGAACTCAAACAAAAAAAAAGAAATAAACACACCCTTTGGTCATTCGTCGGTTCAAACTAAAGAACTCAGACTTTCTCCCACCCAAAAGGAGATCCTGCAGGACTGAGGCTGCCGTTTCTCGGAGTCAGAGAGCGCAGAAACTGATGAGTCGCTGACTGAAAACAAACACGAGAATCTAACTTGTCCGTCAAAAATGTCATCACGAGTGTTTGGGTGGAAGAGCTGGAGCAGAGCCTGAGACACAGCAGAGTTTGATGGTTTAGCTCTCTTTTGGTTCACATGTGTGGTTTTTTTCAACATTTTAAATTTTGATTGCACTTTCCCAAATTCCTCCTGATCATTATTCTTGGTTCATTTGCTGCAACAACAGAGCAATATCTAGGACACGACTTGCAAAATACAATAAAACCTGCGTGGGAGAGCTCCATCACCTTCAGCTTTTGTCCCAACGGGCCTTACAGGTCAATACGGGTTGGTCAATTGGACACCCCATGAAGCGCCCGGACAACCCTGTAACCTGCAGCACCAGTACGGGTAAACGTGTGCATGTGACTGGGTTTTCTGTTTGACTGATGTGGTTTGTACATTTGAAAAAATCCAAAGCTTTTGCAGATTTTTCTCCAAAATCCGCTGGATGCATCTACTAAATTTTCCTCTGGAGGTCCTGTGTTGTTCCTGTAATGCTCTTCCTCCTAAAATGAAATGCTCTCTGAAGATTTGTTTACCTTGTTTGATGTTACACACAATTTTTTCCATCTTTGGACTCTCACTGTGTCATGATCAGGGTTTTTTTTCCCTTCGTTTTTGCTCTCTGTTTTGATTCTGTCATGGTTAGAGTTCTGCTTCCTGTTTTATTTTGAAGGTTTCCTGCATGTCTTAGTCTTGAGTTTTACTTCCCTGGTTCCCATTCTCCCCTAATCGTTTTCACCTGTGTCTCGTCAGTCCTGTTTGTGTCTTGTCTCTGCTTTCCTCTTGTGCTGGTCCATATTGTCTTCTTCACGGTTACCCTGGTTACCCTGACAGCTGGTTTTGCTTGGTTTACCCGGTTCAGCAGCGTTTTTTGTTTATGCGTATTAAACCCTTTTTACTTGGAACCGCCTGCCTCCCGTCTCTGCATTTTGGATCCTTCATCAACGCTGACACATTCTTAAACGTTGATCAGTGTTTTAGCAGATAATCTCAACCGGTGATGTAGAACTTGAGGTGAATGGATTGCACTGGGACTCTGGGAGTCTTTGTGTGCTTTTGTCAATAAAGATTTTTATACATTTCTTCGATCCATGAGTCACATTTATCAATATGTAAATACAGTAGAGATGATGGATTACGAAGGTTTTCTACCAGCAAGACAAAATCCAAATCAAATTATTTAAAACTTTGAGAGGCCATTTTTAAAAACTCAGACGTCAAACACTTACGTTTTGAAGCATTTTTTGAAGATTCTCGCCTGCAAAACTGTATTTTTTTTTTTTTTTACTTAAATGTCTTCTCGTGATTTATTTGAATTCGTAAAATCCTAAACATCCCATTCTTTGTGAGAAGAATTGTTCAGAAAGAGAAAATATTTTACATTTTGCAGAAATGACTCACCCTTAAGATGTTCTCTGCTTTTGCAAATTATTAAAATGTTTCCTGTTTTCCTGTCAAACCCACGGCTGTGAAAATCCGGTTGTGTAACGTGCGTGTGGGCTCTCTTGGCGTTGCTGCATCTTAAATATAGAGCTTTAACGTCCCTCCCAGCCGGTTTAAAACAGCGTCGGTTCGTATTTGTCCTTCATACGTGGGGTGGAAACCAGTTGTCTCGATGCGGACATGCTTGTGCCTGACGATGGCGTGATAGAAGCGAGCAGCCAGGACGTGAAATCAGCGCCCGATGGAAGGAAAGAAGGAAAACCATGAAGGCGATTAAGTAAAAACAGAAGAAGACGGTCGGAGGTGACGCCCTGCCAACAGGGAGAGCTTCAAAAAAAGCAAAGAAAGGGTGACAGATGCAGAAAGGAAGAGGTTTGGAGGACAGATTTAATCACTGTCTTGCTGTCACATCGCTCCTGTAATCACACTTCTTTAGCTGCAAGTTAATCACGGAGCTGAGATCTGTAATTACATTATTACCCTGCTTTGTCTTTGGACAGACGTCTGCGGAGGCAGCTCAACAGCAGGGGGATTGACAGATCGCTGCATGCAGCAGGGAATTCTGGGAGAGAGCAAAATGGAGTTTTGATTGCAATGCAGAAAGCTGGTTCTGAAACTTCCATATGTGGGTTCCTGTCTGTGTGCGGAACAGAGGCCACACGGAGCTGTTTAAAGGCCACCTCTTCCTCATCCTTCATATTTTCAGCAGAATTTTCTTTTTTTTTTAGTTTTTGTTCCCTTAGTCTGACCAAAAGAAGCCGCAGAACTTCCATCCTCTCGGATCAGTCTGTTTCTCAGGACTGTGTCTGATTCCCTCCCCACTCCTTAACCCCTGAAACACTATCCAGTATTCTGGTTTGAACCTAATTCAGAGACACGCTCACTACCTATGTTTTTTAGCGACTATGTCTCCAATCTGCTAAAGTAAAAACTATTAGATTTGAACATTTCCAGAGACAGTTTATGAAAACTCTGGATGGATGACTTTTGGAATTGTGGATTCAAACAACCTTAAGACATCTTCTTTTTGAGGCATGTCAAATTTGACGCTCAATGCGAGTCCAAAAATGTGTTCATTAACTACTGGTTGATGCTATGAATGCGAGAAGGAAAAGCTGTTGTCAAGTCTTTAGCCCAGACACAAATGATGCTGAGCTCAGGTTTATTTACTTTTGAAGAGCTCACGTCTCCATGTCTGCATTCATGAGATCATTGTGACTTTTTCTGAACGGCAATCTTTCCCTTCCACTGCAGGAGCTGCATCTGAATGACGGACGCTTTCAGCGGTACTTCCGTGTGTCTGTGACCCAGTTTGTCGACTTGCTGTCTGGCAAAAGTCAGAGAAAAAAAATACAAAAATAAGGAATAAGAAAAATATCATAAAGTTCAGGAGGAGATCGATCAGATTCTCCCCCGTGTTTTGGACGTCTTCTTCTATGTTGCTGTCAGTTGTAAATACTGGTACGCACACCTACAGCGCCCTCCACTGGTTGTTTGTAGGAAAATAACAAAGATGTAAGCTTTTTTATGCTTGAAAAAAATGTACACACAAGTTGCTCCTGAGTATTAGTTGCACCTTTGGCCCAAGTATACATAAAACGTGACTTTTACTCCCAAAAACACTGCATTAGTTATTTTTAAATATAATTTTTTTTTTAAATCAGCTGCTTTGGTGACATTTACATGAATTTGAGTCGATGTAGAAAACATCTGATCAACTGTATTTCCACCATAACTTGGCCTTGTAACTGACAAAATGTTATAAAGACAACTGAGAGAAACTAACCGGACGTTCAGGCAGCAGTGATGCAAAGAAAAGCTCCAATAGAAACGCTCTCTGACCCTTTGGGCCCAGCGGGTTCTGCTTTCGCTTCCATATTGTTCCCACTTCCTGTTTCTTTGATGCAAATTCACCAGGTTGGCGTAACTAAATTATACTGGGCACCAAGGCTAACCATCATTTATAATCAGCTTCCTTCAAACCAGACGCCATGGGGGCTGAAATCAGCATCAGTTGGGGGCATAAAGGGTCTGTGGTAAAGACCGGCAAAGAAATGGAAAAAAAAAAAAAACTCAGCTTTAGCAGCAAAAAAATTATTTCTACTTGACTTAAAAAAGCAATTGCAGAAGAAAGTGGGACAACTTTCCAAGAAGGAGAAAATTGGGGACTTGACAGGAAACACCCACCGGTGATAAAGAGCTTCATTCCACAAACAACAATCTGGTGTCGACTGACGCCTGAGTTTCTGCCCCCCTCCAGCGCTGAAGCGCAGACCTGAAGGGTCCTTCAGATTTCTCCGACGGCATCACTGAGATGTTTTTCTCCCGCAGATGCTCTCTTCACTCAAAGCATCCCATGAATTTGAACACAGCCATTAAGCTGCCATTTATTTTCTGGCAGGTCACCATTAGAAAGTGAGAGCGAGGGGAGGGGCTACAAGGCACCAAACAGTACAATCGGGACTTTTGACACACCTGCTGGGAGGACACAGAGAAGAATGGGATGGAAATCTTGTACAATGGAACATTTGAGCATAACCGTCACATTTTGTCCTGGAAGTGGGAGAAACACAAACACAACACAACAAAAGCAACACAAAACACCTTTTTATCCGCAGCCAGGTCCTCTCAGGTTTAGAGAGTTTACTTTACAGAAAGTTCAGTTTGTTGACAAAAATTAAAACCCTCAAAGCTCTGCTAACATCGCTGTGGCTCTCCCATCACCATAGCAACCTGATTAACCATCACCTCCATGTGGATTAAACACCAAGCAGAAAAAGCAAAGAGAAAAACAAGAAATTTAAATTCAGGAAAAACTAAAACTTTACATTTAGAAGAAAAAGACAACATCTCATGATCTTTGGCTCCATCCATCCATCCATCCATCCATCCATCCATGCATCCATCCATCCATCCATGCATCCATGCATCCATCCATCCATCCATCCATGCATCCATGCATCCATCCATGCATCCATGCATCCATCCATGCATCCATGCATCCATGCATCCATCCATGCATCCATGCATCCATGCATCCATCCATGCATCCATCCATCCATCCATGCATCCATGCATCCATGCATCCATCCATCCATCCATGCATCCATCCATCCATCCATCCATCCATCCATGCATCCATGCATCCATCCATGCATCCATGCATCCATGCATCCATCCATGCATCCATGCATCCATCCATGCATCCATGCATCCATCCATCCATGCATCCATCCATGCATCCATGCATCCATCCATCCATCCATGCATCCATCCATTCATCCATGCATCCATCCATCTATCCATGCATCCATCCATCCATCCTTGCATCCATGCATCCATCCATCCATCCATGCATCCATCCATGCATCCATGCATCCATCCATCTATCCATGCATCCATGCATCCATCCATCCATGCATCCATCCATCCATCCATCCATCCATGCATCCATGCTCCATGCACCCATGCATCCATGCATCCATCCATGCATCCATGCATCCATGCATCCATCCATCCATCCATCCATCCATCCATCCATGCATCCATCCATTCATCCATGCATCCATCCATCTATCCATGCATCCATGCATCCATCCATCCATCCATGCATCCATCCATCCATCCATCCATGCATCCATGCATCCATGCACCCATGCATCCATGCATCCATCCATGCATCCATGCATCCATCCATGCATCCACGCATCCATCCATGCATCCATGCATCCATCCATCCATCCATCCATGCGTCCATGCATCCATCCATCCATCCATCCATGCATCCATCCATTCATCCATGCATCCATCCATCTATCCATGCATCCATCCATCCATCCATCCATCCATCCATCCATCCATCCATCCATCCATCCATCCATCCATCCATGCATCCATCCATCCATCCATCCATCCATGCATCCATCCATGCATCCATCCATCCATCCATCCATGCATCCATCCATCCATGCATCCATCCATGCATCCATCCATCCATCCATCCATGCATCCATCCATCCATCCATCCATCCATCCATGCATCCATGCATCCATCCATCCATCCATCCATCCATGCATCCATCCATCCATCCATCCATCCATCCATCCATCCATCCATCCATCCATCCATCCAATTGTTTTATATTTAAAAACATCAAAACCGTTTTAGAAAAGGCAAACCTTTTTTTTGAGCTTTAACTTTTCTTAAATGAAGGTGGTCGTGAACATCTCGTATTTTAAAAGCGGCTGGAATGTCATTTCAGGAAGACACTAAAGTTTCATTTCAGCAGCCAGTAAATTAATGTTTCCTGTTCTTCCAGCGTGAAGGGACTCTTTTACTCTGACTCCTGACCTGCAGCTGCTATAGTTGAACAATTACTGGCTCACTGTTTTGATGAACATCAAACCCACGAAAAGTCTAAATGAATGCTGTTGAAAGTTATCATGAGTCTGAAATATGCAGCTGTAGCAGCAGAAAAATGAGCTGAAAGATGTTAATTCTGTCCACAGGTTTTAACTACTAATCTGAATGTTTACCGACTTCAGTTTCTGTTTATGCTGTGATGATGAGAGATGGAGAAGAGGAGCAAGCCGAGGATGGAAGGAGATGAAAGACAGAAGTGACAGCTAAGAAAAGCAAGGAATGAGGAGGAGAAGAAGCAGCTCGGCTGACACTTAAAAACAAAGGGGAGACAAACGGAGAGAGGCGCTGGTGGAGAGGAGGCTGGAGAGTGCAGATAGAAACCTCCGAGAGTGAAAGGAGAGAGGAGGATCAGTAAGTGGAGGGGCCAGGAGGAGGAGGTGGTGGAGGAGGAGGAGGGGAAGAGCTAAAGAAGAGGGGAGGGACGAGAAGGCAGGGGAGGACCGGTGCGAGAGGAGACAGAGGCAGATCCAGAGCCTGACAGAACAGCGGCGTGCAGCTGGAGAGCGCTCAGCGACGCTGCTGCTGCTGCTGCTGGACTGAACACACGCGCACGAACACGCACACGCCTGAGGAGTGTATGAGACATGCACAGCCTGCTGCTGCTGCTGCTGCTGCTGCACATGGACACACACACATTTGCCGGGCACCAGAGAGGAAATACAGCAAACCCCTGAGCTTTTGGAGCGATGGAGAGCAGCATGTTCTTTGGTGAGTGCTGTGCTTGTGTTTACATCCATCATCCGACCCCCAGGTGGGGGTCCCTCTCCTCGCAAACATGTGTGATCCGACTTGTTCTGGATCCTGGAGGCATGGTTTCCATTAAAGAAAAGGAGCGTGAAGTTCCTCACCTCATGTGTGCTCTGTCACACACGGAAAACACGCATTCCAGTCTCCTCTACGTGTAAATCAGTTCCTGCCGGAGAGGGATGGCATCGGAGCGGGGAATATTCTATTCCTGATCCTCCGGAGAACCTGACTTTGCAGGATTCAGAGTAATCTCGGAGTTAAGAGCCTGGAGAATTGTAGAAAGGTGTTAGTTGTTATGTAGGACACTTGAAGAAGCTCTGGAGGACTTTGTGTGACTTTTAGTTAAGTGCTCTTCTCTTCGCCTGTCTCGGGTTGGACGGATAATTACAGAGAGTTTTCAGAGTGGGATTTGTTAAGTGGAAAGCTTGTCTTTATTTTCAGGGGATTAAAGCGGTGTGAAGTTACTGACCGTGCAGCGGAGGGAAGGATTTTCTCCTGAGCAGCCTCCAAATGAATAAGCTGTCAGGTGCACAGACAGCTTCAGCTCTCTCAGGTGTGAAAGCTGGAGGAAAATGAAGGTCTGCATGGATGGATGGATGGATGGATGGATGGATGGATGGGTGGGTGGGTGGAGCTCAGACTCATTTAAGCCGACATGCTGAGAGGTGAAAGCTCTGCGGCCTCAGCCCGAAGACGGGTTTGGGTGAAAAACCAAACAGGTTTCCCTCGGAGACAGGAGGAGAGCTGTTGAGCATTTATGCATGCAGACCTGAGTGCACAGCAGGGGAAGGTAGATAGCATCTCTTAAAAGATTAATAACATCTTTGTCCACCCCCTCCACTCTCTCCATTCCTGCAGTTTAAGTGATTTACAACGTCTCCTGACTCTTGACCTCTTTGAAGAAAAGAAAGGCCGTTAAAACCCACCTTTCAATCGTCCGGCGTCTGGCCTGACAGGAGAAACGAGGGTCGGATCTGACTCAGACTGAGACACGCCAAACCGACACGGCTTCTGTTTTGCAGACTGAAAGCAGGCGATGGTGAAGCGGCTCCGCCGGAGCGGCGTCCGTTTCAAAGCCTTTCAAAAGCCACCCAGTTTGTTGGAGTGAAGGGTTCTGTTTGAAGCCGGGTACAGCGCAAAAAAAGGGGAGAAGAACACTAATCCTACGAAGATAATCACTAGAAAGTTGGGAAAGGATCCATCCATTAGGCAATCATTTTGACTTAACAAGAAATCCTGTCAAAATCTACAAACAAGGAGTTCCACACAAGCATTCAAAAAGGGAAAAATCAGCTAAAAAAGCAAACTTAACTTCAAACTGAATGTCACAGCTCAATAATGAGCCGTTGTTTTAGCTAATTCTAAGCAAATGGTTTGTATTTTTAGAGTTTTGAATGGACCTATTGTAGTTTATTTTGATTACAGTGACCAAATACTAGTGTAATTAGTGGAAACGACTCATTTCAGAACAAACTGAACAAGATGAGAATCTCAGTTTAAGTTTGTACATCCTCATAAAATGTGAAACCAGCCTTTTTCCTTAGAACATTTCTGCTTCTAAAATCTTGACAGTGAATGTCCGATCCTGGATCCTAGCTGAGGAGTGGACAAACTATGGCCCCGGGGGGCCGAACGCACCCCGTTAAGCTATTTAAACTGGAATAAATGATATTATCTTTATTAATGGTTTTTTCTCTGTAACTCTGGTGTCTCCCCATAGATAGTGCACTACAAAAAGCTGGACCATTGTTTAGGTGCAGAAAGTGATTGTGCATTCTTGTGGTGTTTGTTGTTTTTCTGAGTCCAACCATTCCAACACCACATGCATTTCCCGGGACATCAACCCGTTGGTCCAATTGGCACTAAAAAGAGAAAAAAAAAAGTCACCAAACCTTCAACGAAAACTCTAAAAGGCTTTGTTTTACGACATGCATGTTTATTTTCATCAAAATGAACGTCTGTTTTGTCCAGAATCCATGTTATTTCTTTCTCTAAGGAGATGGATCATCAAATCGCTCCAAGCATTTGCTCCTGGTCCATCCCTTCTGTCCAATTTCAGAGCTCTTTGAGCCAAAAGGTTTGCCCGCCCTGACACAGCTCTGAACGAGGCAAAAAAAAAAAAAATCCTTGACGGGTTTTCAGAAAAACTAAAGTATCTTGAACGTCAGAAATGAAAGGTTTACAGTCTCTGGGTGTCGGTTTGCAGTGCAGTGATCTGGAATGGATGCAGAGGGTCAGCAAACACCATCAGAAAACGGCGTGAAAACACAAAGGTGCTAATCACATCTGGAACCTCGTCAGCATAGGAATGAGTTTCCAGATTTATCGCATAATTGGATTTGTGTGTGCTGGGGGGGGTGAGCAGTGTATCTTTGGCTGACCGGTCCCGCGGCCTCTCTGGACGGATCTTATCCGAGGATGCGGCGGACGCAGGACACCAGGACCAGCAGGCGGAGGGGTGGAGGAGAGCCAAAGCAAGACGATGAATTACTAATGCCAGGCCTCCAGACATCGTGTTTTTTTTTTTTTTTTACTCCCCCCGGCCAACCACGACTCTTCACATAATGCCGCAGGAGTAAAAAAAAAAAGCCGCACAAATCCTGAAGGATGGTGAAGTCAGAGGACCAAACACCCCCCCACCCCTCCCCATCTGCTTGACCATCATTAAAATCAAAGACGTCTTTCAAATCTGTCACCGAAAGCTTCCAAAACTCCTCAGATGGTTGAATGTGCACCAACCACTT
Organism: Oryzias curvinotus; assembly: GCA_023969325.1. NCBI lineage: Eukaryota > Metazoa > Chordata > Actinopteri > Beloniformes > Adrianichthyidae > Oryzias > Oryzias curvinotus. Next base: position 33,151,164 of record CM043721.1, read on the forward strand.
TGCTCCTAATCTAATGAGTGACAGGCTGTGAGGTCAACCCCTAAATCAACTGACAGCATGAACTAGCGTCTGCATGTCAGGAGCAACATTTCCCTGAGGGGGGGTTGGTTTCCTCTGACTAAATGTGGCTCTTTAGCTGTGGCGACTTTTCTCAAATCAATTACCGTTTGACTGTGTTCTTCAGCCAAAGGACCTTTAGTCGCTCAGTCAGCGGCTTAGATGCACTTCCTTCGTCTTTCTCCGAGATCTGGATTCAGTATCCGGACCGTTCCCATCAAATTTGGTCGAGCTTCTGTTTACAAACGAAGAAGAGAGTTTTCATTGAGTGTTTTGTGGGACTTTTCAGCACATTTTTATGTGAAGGGCTAAGAGAGTCCGGCCCTCAGACTCTCATGCTTTACAATAGTCTAAGAACAGAAAAACAGGCCAAGACCAAACAATAAAAACTCTAAAACAGTTCTTTTGTCTAACATAGCAGCAGATTTTCTGTGTTATTTTTTTCTCCATTGGTTGGTTTAATGAAACCTTATTTTATTGGCCTGTAATGTTTTTCTAATTCAGCATTTATCCTTGATTTCAACTCATCGTTTTAAAATTTTCTATTGTTTTTTAGTGTTGTTTTTGGTTGTTCTCTGTCCGTCAGTCCCTCCAGCTTCATGTTGATGATCCTCTACAGCTGTTTTCATTCCAGTTACCCCCCCCCCCAGTGTCTGCTTTCAGCTCTTCCTCGTCATCTTCGTTGCTTTGTAACCTTATTGTTGCACCCACAGCTTTTTCTGGGTCATGTTGACGTTTTTTTATGAAACACCAGCTCCTGACATATATTCATTAGTTGTTTTTACATAATGTGAATAAATTGCTTTTTAATTTTCAGTTATTTACTTTTTTCTTTCACATTTTCAAACATTTAAAGAATTTGGGGGGGGGGGGGTCTTCATTTTCAGAAAATACTTATTTTTTTCAGCTGCTTTACATTTTTACCTCAGCCAGCCGGATTCCTTATTACAGACTAATATTTTATTATTATTTTTAATCAATGTTTGTGAAGATTTTCCGTCATCCAGGTGACGTTATCACAGGACTCTGTTCTTCAGAGCTGCTTGACCTTAAAGGTTGATGGGGAATTGAGGTTCAGCATCCTAATCCATTTTTCCGTCTTTTGTTTTCTTTTTATTTATATATTTGACCTTTTTTTTAAGTACACCATTCATTTTTGCAGTGTAACTCCGTTTTTGTTGCTGTCTCACTGTTTTCGAGAGGAGCCATCCTGTCTGTTGTCCCACCGGCTGGTTGCAACATTTACATTAAAGCCACACTAGGGGGCGCTGTGATTTGACATTGATGTGCAAAATCACAATACATTTCCTGTTTCTATACAAAAGGGACAAAAAAGTTTTCAAATAGGTGAGAAAATCATTCATAACGTTTATTGTTTTATTTAATTGTATATTGTTAGGTTATTGTATTTATTTTCCTTTCTAAAACTTGTTTTTTAATTCAAAATCAAATATTGTCAAAAAAGGAAGGATGTTTTCATTTCCGCCATCTTTGATCATGGAGGCGCTGTCCTAGACAGATAAACATGTTGTTCACAAGTGACGCATAGTTTTTGTGTATTTTTTTTTTAATGAGGTGACATTTTTTATGACTAAAAGTTACCAAAAAATAAAATAAAAAATAGAAACTTTTAAACAATAGCATGAAGTTTTACACAATAAAAAAATATGTATTTCCTGAAAGGTTTTCTGATGTTTAACATATTTAGCATTTAATTTAACATTTGTTTTGCTATTTTTTTGCATTATGGTAATTTATAACCAGAAGATTTAGATGATTAGCAAATGATTGTGCATTTTTATAGTTTATTGTTACAACTTGTTTATAATTTATTGAACTTTTATACTGTGATTTTAACTATCTGTATACTTATCGCTGGATTCACAGTTTAGGAACTTTAAATTTGATTCCCCTCATATTTACAGCAGGTTTTTAAACTTCATTTTAACGAATTCTTTTCAGTTCTTTTAGCAGGTGATCCTGCATTGATTGTTCAGCTTTTCCCTCTTAATTTTCACAATCAGCTCCTTTTATATTAATTAGCAAATTAATTTACTAAAAATCTTTTTTATGTGAGTTTCCCCTGAACTTGTTCCAGTTTTATTTCACTCTATTTTCTAATTTTCTTTGAGTAGTTTAGCAGTTAATTCTTCATCGTTTAGCATTTTTTCTCAACTTTTCAGCTTTCACTGTTTTTATCTTCCTATTTATTTAAATTCCTTTATACATTTCTTAAATTAGATTTTCCCCCCCAAATTCTTTTCTGTTTTGCTTTTTATTGTTTTGAGCAGTCAATGCAGTGATGCTTTTTGGTTCTATTTAAAAAAAATCTGGTTTTAGCTGGCTGAATGGACATTTTAAGTGAAATTATAGATTTTTAAAAACTAGATCTCCTCTGACACATTTCTTTGTTACATTCCACCTTGTGTCAAAGCTTTTTTTTGGCCAGTTTAGGAGGTATTTTAGTGTTTATTCGCTCCATTTCACATTTTTTCAGCTTCCATATGCAGATCTTTGTTAACTAAATATATAAGCCCATCTTTTCAGTCGTTTCCATCACTACTACAGCACTGTGCATCCATGTTTCTGTTAGCTGAATTTGATCTTAGCCGGTGAGTTTTCCATTTAGCTTCAGCAGCAGAAGCTGAAATCTCAAAGAATCCACCTGTTTTCTCAGTAAAAACATGACAGGTGAACACGGCTCAGTGCGTTGGGAAGAACAGAACTGCAGACGCCACTATTTACATTCGTCCTCCAGATAAATCAGACCTTAATAACTTCCCATTTTATGGGATTTAGCTTTTATTTGAACATCTGGAATGCGTTGGTTTCGGATTTGTTGTGTGAGAGCTGCAGGCTGAGCTCTCTCTGCAGATTTCCGTGCGGTCTGAAGTACATATCTGTGGCCTGAATTTGCATAGGCGAACTCAAATCAGCCATTCGCCTTTTACCTGCTTGTGTCAGTGTCTGCGGGAGGCACAGAGGATCCCGACGGGCAAACAAATGAGCTGTGGGGGGGGGGGGTTGTTTGCTGGCCCATTCTTCCTCCTGTGACCTTTAAGTCTTCTTCTTTTTATTCTTGATTACTGATATTGTAATCGGGACAAATGCCGCAGACGTGGAAAACGGAGTGCAGAAGCCGGCTGAAGACGAACCTGCAGGCAGCTCCGGCGCTCTTGCACCAGTTATTTTAATGACTGTGACCTGCAGGCCCCCCAGAACCCAGCCGCTCCCCTGAGCAGCCCTCCACGCTAAGTAGGCGACGGCTCCTGCGGTTCAGTTTTTTACCTGATTCTCGTCTTCCACCAGCAGAAACAAAAATCTGAAGCACACATTAGAACTCAAATATTAGCATTTTTTTAACTCAATTATGTCCGTGACCAGCTGTGGCAGTGTGAGAGCGCGGCGAGCTCAGGTTTCAGGGTCATACTTCCATTCCTACTGCTGTTAATGATGACGGATGTTCAGCTGGAGATCGGCTGGAATGTGCTGAAGCCCGTCGACGCAGCTTGTTGTTTGGTAACGTGAGCGACTCGAACCTTTCCTCTGATCGTTTCATTGTTCTATTTAAGCTAATTTATATTTATGAATAAAAGATCTTCTGAGGTCCCAGACTTTTTATTTAGGGAAACCGCCTTCTGATGCCACGCCTTCACTGTTAGAAATGCTACTGCTTAACGCCGTGCTCACATGCAGCAGGATTTTGGGATGTTCTGGTCATAGAGGAGAGCGGCTGCAGGTGTGTCATGCAGTTCCCTTGAGGCTCATACGACCACAGAAAGGGGCGCCATGAAAATGGAACGTACCATTGGAACTAAAACTAAGGGAAGTTCCACACAGCCATGACACGCACCAGACAGTCTGTCTGTCCATCCACCCATCCACCCATCCATCCATCCATGCATCCATCATCCATCCATCCATCCATCCATCCATCCATCCATGCATCCATCATCCATCCATCCATCCATCCATCCATCATCCATCCATCCATGCATCCATCCACACATCCATCCATCCATCAATGCATCCATCCATCCATGCATCCATCCATGCATCCATCCATCCATCCATCATCCATCCATCCATGCATCCATCCACACATCCATCCATCCATCAATGCATCCATCCATCCATGCATCCATGCATCCATCCATCCATCCATGCATCCATCCATCCATCCATCCATGCATCCATCCATCCATCCATCCATCCATTCATCTATTCATCCATTTTGCGTTATTTTTTTGGTACAAAAAACTAAGGCAGAAAAAAATTACTTACAAAAGGCATTTATTGGCTTTACATAACAATAAATACAATTGACCTATGCAGGTGATCTGCTTAATAAAATCAGAAAAACTATTAGCTGCCAGGAACAAAAAGCTTTGAATACTTAACACTGGGCTTAAAATCAAACATTTGAACTTGCACATTTTTTTTCTTGTATACCCGATTGTTCCAGGCGGTGATGCCGTTTTAAGTTTGTTAACAGATTAGATGTGTTACTGTGACACACACTATCACAGCATTCGACTTATCCAATTGTTTTTTTTCCTTCATGGATGCTGACAGAAAAGCCAAAGTGTTCCCCCCACACAGGAGAGCGTAAGGAGATGGGGGGGGGGGGGGGGGGTGCCCTCGACTCCGGCCTGGCGTCTGCATTGGCCACATGTTGACATGCTCAGTGTCCGTCAACTAATAGCGTCTTGGAGGAATCTCACGGCTAAAATTTCTTCCGCCTTGGTGCTAAGTTAATACAGTGGCTACCAGGGGCTTAGCCCCGCCTATAGCCACTAAGACTCATGGGAAGTGTGAAATCTTGTGTGTTGAATCCTTCACCATCACTGAGAGAGCTATGAAGAGAAGTGAGGTTCATGTTGTTACACTGTTCCCGTGTGTTCACAATATATGAGGTTTAATGCCGGAATGGAGATGCAGCATTTATTGCTCTGTCTACTCTCTCTCTCTCTGAGACTATTTGAGGGCGAGTGGAGGATGGGGGGGTGAGGATAGTCAACGCAGCTAGTTCATGAGCAGCTCGGCTCTGTATCGGACCGCTGTATCTGCAATCATGCCGGGCTTTACAGTATGAAGGTATTCACAGCATCCTGACCGAAGGCATCAGATGAACCCTCAACCATCACCCATGTGATAAAAATGTCCATCGGCGATCCGAACTTGCTCTCACAAGCAGCGTTTCCAGTGAATATGAAATTGCACAAAATGTATTTGCGATCATTAATTTGTCTATTTACATTTTTTCCCATTAACCCACATTTATTAAAAAAAAAAAAGTTTTTGCGTTTGGAGCAGGTGGTTTTAGAGGCGCATCGAAATGGACACATTTAAAAAAAAAGCTACAACGGAAACGCTTGGAAACGCGCGTCTTGGTAGGAACTGGCTGCACGGCGGGCGCCACCACAGCATCACAGCACTCATCAAAAGTTGAGCGTGTCATGTGGAGTTTTTGGATCCACAGCTGCTCTATAAAATCACCAACCACCATTTCCCAAAACGGCTTCATCCGTAGCCCCTCCCACGTGTGAGGAGCTCGCCGCTCCACGGCCTGAAGAGCGCTATGAGTGCTAGATGTGCTGTCAATCAAAGCATTGTTCACATTAGTCACCGTTAGCGTTTATTCACATAATTAGGATTTAACAGGAAACTAGTGTGACTGTAAAATTGTGTTTTTTCAACATTTCTAGAATTTCTATAACATTTTATGCATATGTGGAATGGAAATGCTGCTACTGTGATTGGTTCTGCCCAAAATGTTTCCATGTTGGAAAACACGGCTCAAATCCTGGTGACGTCTTTGACCTTTAACCCGATTTCTTTGGTTCTAGGTCGTAGGGACAGTGCAGTCAGATCTTTCTCTGTCAGACTGCGTGATGTCCTCACATATGACGAGCGTTAGAACGTTTTTCTGTTGAGGGTCGGAGACAAATCTCCGTCCAGAGCAAACTGGCTGAAGCTCCACTCCATGAAGGATCATTTCATGATCATCTCCGCTTTACCGCTCTCAGTACAGCCTCCACTAAACATTATTTACTGACTTTATTTAGGATTGCTTTTGTTTTCTCCCCAAAAAAAAGTTTTTGTGTACTCTGTAAGTATGAATTTCATTTGGAAATAAACTGCTGCAAGACAATAAAAAAATTATATAAAAAAGAAAAACTAAACATCCTCTGATTTCACGCCAGGTTTTCAGTCAATTATCGCAGTTTACAGTGAAATATGGGAGCTGTTCTGGATGGTTCTGGCAGGCTCCTTATAGTTTTGGGGTTCCTCTTGCAGCTTGGAGGAAGATCAGTCCCTGTAAATGTTATTTGAAGCATTTACACCTCCCTCAGGAGCAGCTTTGGTGATCCGTTTACCTTCATCCTGCTGCTGCCTGCGAGTGGCACGGACTCCTTTGTGACGAGCTGCGCTTTATGACAGAATAACTTCAGAATTAACGCGCCCGCCCGCTATCCTCCTCAGTCACACTTTCAGCTGGAATCGGTTTCTCTGTGTGGGGCGAAGGTGTGCCGTTTGTTGTTTTTCATGATAAAATTACTCAGAAGAAGCTTAAGACAATCACAGAAAGGCTGAAAAAAGCAACACCTGGATTGAATGAAGCCATTAGACGGGATCCTCCCACTGGAGACGATGTGCAGTGATGAATGTGCTTCTGCTGGCAGAGCAGCTTAGAGGAGAACATCTTCTTCCAGATGCAAGGGAGTGGATGTTTTTTTTTTTTCTAAAACCGTCATAAACATATTTCCATTTAGAGAATAATTCAATGTAATGGGAGTAAAAAGCTTTTAAGGTTTGTCAGTGAAATAAAAGAAAAAAGATAAAAAAAAAGACTTTAAGATTGTGTTGGAGCATCACCCTCTTCATTCTTAGTGTTTAAAAGACAGGCTGTGGAGGAAGTATTATGGTCAGGGTTGTGTCCGTTGTTCTTTAGTTCATGAATATTGATATTTTTGATGCTCAAAGTGTGAGAAGAGGAAGTGTAGTAGTACAGTTAGATGTGTAGGAGACCTCTATATGTTGGTAGACCTCTAATAGAGAGGACGTCCAGTTGACATCTACACCAGATGTATATTAGGTCCTGCTGAGAAGAAGTAAACTGCTTTGATTGGAGACAAATGATTGTAAAAGTGCCTTTTGTTGTTATTCTGGATGCACAAATATGATAAAAAAGAGTTTGGCAAACAAATGTGATGGACTGTTAGGGTTACAAACGTCGTTTAAAGCATTTCTGGTCACCTGATGACCATTTACCGGATGGTTCCACCGAACCCTCGAGCTCCAGTTTGCCCAAAGTGTCGTCCTTGTTTGTTGTTCTCTGCATCGGCATTCGGCTCAGAGAAATATCAAACGCTGGCATCAAAAGTGCAATCCAATTTGCTCACATCATCCCACTGTCAGAGACAGTGACACGTGGAGATCCGGCCTACATCTGGATGTTTTTCTTCGCTTGTGGAACAAATTATCTGTGTGATGTGGCAGAGCAGAGGAAAATCCCAGATGTCAGCCGCAGCGACGAGTGAGATTTCATTTCCTATCAATCAGCAAACCAAACATGAACCCATTCCCATCTCTCGTCTTCATGGCGCTGCAAACAGGCGGGTGAAGGGCGGACTTGGCGAGGTGAGGCGAGCCTGAGGCCTGACGTCAGGCTGAGGAGATGGGACGCGCTGAGGTTCAGGACTGGCCTCCACATGACAGCGGGCTCTTTTTTTCCAACAGATGGCAGCGCTCCGGCAACTGCAGGGAGATGGAGTGAGCGACGGTTTGTGGCTCCTCCCTCTTCTCAGCGTGTGTTTATGACTTTTGCCTTTGATTCTCCCCCCCGACTGCTGCCTGAGGACTGAAACGTGGCAAAGCTTGCTCTCATTTGTCTCAGGACGGCGATGTGGATGCTGCATCTGCCAGCGTGTGAGCTGCCATTAAGGATGGGGGGAAAATGCGGTTCTCATTATAGTTTGGTGGAATAGCATCTTTAATTCCTGATGTTTTGGAAAGCTGCAGCAGCTTTTCTCTTTGGCGCTTTCCCGTCATCAGTCCTGTTTCCAGCTGGTGGTTTGTAGAGCTCTGCGGCAACGGCAGTAAAAACCGAGTATTTACTTTTCTTTGCTTAGAGATGTGTGGGTCAGTGCTCTCCTGCTAATGAAACATCTCACGAGACACACTTTGCTCCCAGCTGCTATTTATGACTGAAAATTTCACAATAAGAGCACCTGCAGTCCTCACTTGCATGCAAGAGCTTGTTGTTACAGCAGTCGTTGTTTTGTTCCCGTCAAACCACAGAAATGTGCTCAAAAACGGAAAAAAGCAACATATTTATGCATGTAGTAACATAGCTTTTATCTTATTTTATATTAGTTATGTTACAACTTGATTTTTCCAGAGAATAATTGTCTGTCTTAGTAAATTGATAAACTTTACAGAAAAGTAAAAAAAAAAAAAAAACCTCAAAATTGTTGATTTTTGTTAAAAAAAATTTTTTTTTTCAATTTCTAGAAAATTTTACAGCCCCCCTATTATATTCTCTTGACTACCAGTGAAAGAAAATGCTGTCCACTCAAAATTGTTTTAAATCCACCAGAAACTATAATTGCCGGAGCTCCGCCCCCTCATATTTTGGTACCGTCTGTGGATCCCAAACAGTAGTTAATTCGGTAATATGATGTGGTTCAGGTTTAGAAAGGTTCCCTACAGAGGACAGATTTACATTGTTGGTAGTCAGGAGATAAAAATATAATATGGAGAACGTGCCTGCTTAACTGAAGGTTAAGAATTAAGAGGCTATAATTATCATTATATATTATTATTATTTTAATATTTATGAACTTGATTTCAGTCAGACAACTCTTGCAGTAAGAAATATTTATTTGACATTTTCCACATACTTTAGTTGGCATTCACAACTTTTGGTTTGGCATAAGGCTCCGTTCAATTCCATGAGAGATTTCCATAAAACTTTCGGGTAACAAAACCCCCCCTTTACGGAGCCCACAGGTGGAAGCCGGGGAGGAGGGTGGGGCGAAGAATGAGCGCTGAAGGTAAGAAAGAGAATGAACGCCTGCGCACCTGGGCTTAAATAGGACGCTGAGCAGGTGCGTTAATTGACTGAACCGCCCTAGGGTAAGCTGTAAACACTGCTACGAGTTATCGCCCGAAATACGATTAGAATCGTCATTTAACAACGAAAAATCCCATCGAGATTACCAATCCTGGCTCAAAGCATCTAAAGACAAAACAAAAAGTTGATCTAAAACATCTACAACTTACAGAAGTTTCTACTTGTTTATTCAATAATATCAAGACCTTTGGTAAATTATTCCAGGAAACTCCTTGATTTAGTCAAGAACATGCAGACTCCATCGGGGGAACAAAGTCTGTTTTCAATCAGGATTTCCAAGAAAATAAAGAACCAAAAACCTTTTCTGTCTACCTTTTCTGAGTTTTGTGATAAGCTCTAAAAAACACAGAATAATCCCATGAAAAGAAACATTTAGGTTTTTCTGTCTGACAGCCGGAGATTTGTAGTTTTCACCATCAGTTAGAGATTTGTTTTCTTTTTCAAAATTGATTTAGGAATACATTTAAACTTTACTAATATACTAAAATAAAAACATTCGAAAATAACATCATAAAAGTATCCATGCAAAGAAGTTATGAAAATGCTGTTGTTAGAGTTCAGTTTTCCAAACATATATGCTAAATTATCTGTTGAAATGACATGAATCCTGCAGACTATGTTCTTTGGAACACATTTATACGTATAAAAAAAGCAGCTTTCAACCTTTTAGAGGGAAAAATAACTGATAAAATACAAGCTTTCCTCTTCTAGTTCTTTCCCTTTGCATTTCCACCACACCAGGCTGTGTTGCAGATTACATATTTATGTGACTCTTTTGCACCTTTTGGAGAAGGAAACCCTCTGGAAAGACCAGAGAGTTTTTCATTTTGACAGCACAGAGCAGCGTCTGCAGGCTGCAGTGGAACAACCAGGGTTTTTTATGATCTGAGGAGGCTAAACCATTACTTTTTTATACGCGGTAAAGAAGATTCTGAATTAAATTCTCATTTCAACTGGAAGTTGGAGTGGCGACGCTGGGAGAAATGTTCTCCTGCAGCTGCAGCTTAAACCAGCTTCCCACTTTTACTTGGGTTTTTTGCAGTCCAAGCTGGGTGTTGTGAAGGCATCCTTCAGTATTGCATAGAACAAACGTGAGACCCTTCCCCTTTTAACCCTCCGTCAGTCCTTTTATCATGGCGGCTTTTCTGTGAGTTTATCTCCATAGCAACCACTTTATTTTTGGGTTGCCTCGGGGTGACACACAGGTTTATGTCGTTTTTAGAAGAATTGGCAAAGGTAAATTTTTAGATTTCCTTGGCAACAGAGGTTTTTTGTTAAGCACGTCTAATATTTTCATCTTCATGTCATATTGTTTTGTTCAGCTTGAGCCAGGGATTCATAAATTTGATTTTTAACAATATTTTGGCACAACAACAGAGGAATGCTCCATTTACAAGTGAAGGCTAATGCCATTAAAAAAATTCCATCATTTTCCCTTTAGAAGCTACCCAATGAGGCCTGAGGAGGCGAAAGATGGAAACCCCTAGGAGTAGGGGTGTGTATTGGCATACAATACGTATCGCGATACATTCAAAGACTGTATCTCCAGTTGCTTTTACCCAGCAAGTTTATGTTGTTTCTTTTTTTGGTGATGAGATACATTTGTTCTTAAAGAGAACATTTAACTTTGTCTGACTTACACAACTAAAGACTTCTTTAGTATAATAAAACATAAAATGAACCAATAAGGTAGTGTGGGTAGTGCACGCCTCATAACAACAGGGACCGTGAAGGATGACTGTATATTAAAATGAGCTGCTTCTCGCTGAGATCTTGTTGTTGTTTTGTGTGTTGTAGAGGCTCAGTGTGCGATGCTGCCAACTAATGTTGGGGGTTCAAGTGGAAAACAAGAGTCACTGATAGATAAATATCGTCCTGACTGCATTTTGAATCGTTACAAGTATCGCCACTGAAATGTTGCGATGCGTCGCTGAATCGATCTTTCCCTACACCCCTACCAAGGAGGAGTTTAAATTTGTATCTGGTGCTGTTTTCAACATGGTGGCCTCTTCCCAAGAACCAAAGGTCAACAAATGTTTAGTTGTGTTTGTGGACTTAACCTGGTGGTGTGTGCGGGAAATGTTTGTAAAGATTATCCAATCAAGCGTTATACAACAGGATACAGTAAAATTAAAAACTTGTCTGATAATTTAATGCAATAATTTTGACACCTTTAGTGAAAATCTCAAAATGTCTCACTTGGTCAATGGTCGCCAACCTGTAGGTCCCATGGCCATCCCATAATAATTTCTAAACGTCCTTTGGATATCCCCGACATGAGGGCTTTAATTTCAAAATATGTTTTGTGCCCCATTAGAGATTTTGGTCCCATTCACCCCCCCCCCCCCATTGTGATGTCATCATGTTTTTGGGGAGGGGTCTTTACAATGCCCAAAACTCATTTTCTCCAGTTACTAGGTGTGTGTGTGCACATTTTGGTGAGTTTTTGAGTGTGTGGTGAAGCAGAAGAAGTGAAAAGAAGAAACTAATCTGGTCCTAAAAAAGTGCTAAAGTGGGATGAACGGTGAAGGTTTTATGGTGGACAAACGGGCCAAACATGCTGTTGGATGTAGATTGATCTATAATTTATGTTTGAACTCCACTAAAAGAGGTTTTTCCTCTGCATTAGGATCAAAGGAGATCAGAGGGAGTCAGGAGGTCATCCATGAATCCAAGTCAAGCAGTTTCTTCTTTAGATTAATGAAGATGAAAATCTAAACTAAAACTCTATACATAAAACATGAGTGTGCTGCAGATACACTGACCAAAAACATAAACGCAACACTTTGGTCATTGCTCCCATTTTTGATGGTATGAACTATGAAGTCTAAGGCACACCTGTGCAATAATCATGCTGTCTAATCAGCATCTTGATATGGCACACCTGTGAGGTGGGATGGATTGTCTTGGCAAAGGAGAAGTGCTCACTATCACAGATTTAGACAGATTTGTGAACAATATTTCAGAGAACTGGTTATTTAGTGTCTGTGGAAAATGTTTCACATCTTTGAGTTCATACCATAAAAAATGGGAGCAATAACAAAAGTGTTGCGTTTATGTTTGTGGTCAGTGTATGTTTATGTGAAACGTCCTCTTTCAGGATGGGAAGTGAGGATTCAGGATTGGAATTATCTCAAATAATCACACATTTTATTTAATTTAATTGAGTTATTTTCATGTTTATTGTCTGCTTTTCCTGCCTTTACTGTTGTGTTTTGCTTTTGTTCTGTTCTTTTTTGTTATCCTTTCTTTGTTGACTTCATTCATCTTTTTACATTGGGACCATCAACCTGTCTGGGGAGTAAAGATGGAAAAGTCATTTTTAAATGTATTAATTTATGCTGCCCCTCTCTAAACAAACAAACAATCAAAAAAAACAAGCAAACAAACTGGATCACCCAGCTAGTCGCCATTCATCCCATCTTCTTCTATAAGGATTTGAGATAACTTTACTTTAACGACCCACTCTGATAAAAATGGTGTTTTTGGTGTTTCTAACATGTTCTTATAGCGTTTTTCTCATGATAAAGGACATTTATATAGAAAATTAAACTTAAAACTTTGATTCAAAGTATTTCTTTATTCAAATCGCAGTGAACCTGAAAAAGTGCTGCTGGAAAAAGCTTGGAGTTTGTTACTTAAAATCTAGAACCAGGGGGCCACAGTTTCCCTGCTCTGCTCCATTCTGATCCTCCACTGTCAGACCAAAAGATCCATAAACGTCTTTGTTTCCCTCGTCTGAGCTGGAATCTGGATCAGAACCGTACGCCTGGATAGTCCTGGTACTGCTGCCATTTTGTTGCACCACTAATGTTAGGCTGGAGTCAAGAGGGGCTGTAAGCTAGTGGGAGAGAGGGTAAACAAAGGGATGATAAGAAATGAGGGCAGCCTTAAGGCCCGTACACACCGGGACGAATTTCACCGGCGATTTTTGCCGACGAAATTCGCCTCGTGACTAAACAAAGGGCACCAATGAGAGTGTGCACACCGACGCGAAAAAACGTCACGCGTCAAAGCGTCAAAAAAAAAAAGCCTCGGGTTCGTTTTTTTTTTTTTGACGCCTTGCGTCGAAATCTATTCGACCAATGAGAATGGCGCTTTTGCACACGTGTCTGGAGCTTCTGAAGTTACAGTAAAACACAACTTGGGGGCGCTCAAACACAACACTGCCTTTCTGAGCACACATACCAGCAAAGAAGATATACGCCAAGTAGCGGCTACACTACCGCAAAGAAATAATGATGGACATTCTAAAATATCCCCGAAAACGCTCATGATACATTTTCAGCTCTTGTACCAGTCGATAAAACTCACCATGTTCTTCTCTTCTCGTAACTATGGGATGTACCCAAAATCGGCGTCTTTTCCGGCGTCTTTCATCATTCAACAGAACAATAATTTCTTTATCATTGGAGCTGGAGCTACTGGTGCTGGAAATATTCATGTTTTCTTTGTTTGATTCTGACAAGCGAGTAAATACTGGCTCTCTTCTTCTGAGTGAAAACCACCTTGTGTACAGGAATATTTCTGTTTTACATTAAGCGCCATCTAATGTCAGGGAATGAAATTGCATGTTCAGTCGGCTCATCATCAGCGAAAATCGCCTGGGTGTGAACACAAAAGACGTGGCGAAAAACGCTGGCGAATAACGCCAGGCGAATATTCGTCCCGGTGTGTACGGGCCTTAACTCTGCACCAACAGTCCCGCCCACAACTCAGAGGTGAATTTCTGTTCTCCTCCTGCTGCTCTGCAGAAACTCTGTCCTAGAAAGTGACTTTTAGAAGATCAGAGTAGAAGGTGATTGTAAACTGACCTGCAAACAAATACTTAAACTTATTTACGGTCTGTATTCTCAGTTATGAATTTTCCCATTAGCTGCGTTGTCATTGACTGGGAAATCGCCCAAATTGGATTTGCGATACTAAATTTGCCTAATGGAAACGCCACATTTTCGAAAAAAAATGGATTTTATCAGAAAACATTTTTTGCGTTAGGAGGAGGGGATTCTTGAGGCCTATTGACATTGACATATTTCTCAAATCACAACGGAAACACTTTTTATTAAAAATAACAGTCACGTGACCAGCAACCGGATGGCGATGCGCTCCCCGGTAGGACCTTTTGCGCTGCGCATCGGGTGCCACCAGAGGTCCCACAGCGTTGCACCGCTCATCAAAGGTTGAGCGTGTCGTGTGGAATTTTTGGATCCGCAGCTCCTCTGTAAAACCACCAACCACCATTTCCCAAAACGGCTTTATCCGTAGCCCCTCCCACCTGTCATGAGCTCGCCGCTCCACGGCCTGAAAAAGCTTTGAAAGCTGCTTTAATAGATGATGATAGAAAATCAAAGCATTTGTGTTTTTAAATGACTTGTCACATGAGTTGGCTTGTGTTCATTTGCATAATTAGGATGGAATAAAAACTGTGTAATTATGAAATTTCCACATTTCTAGAATTTTGATCAAGTTTTCTGGCATTGGTGGGATGGAGACGCTGCTATTTAAGGCTCCATCGCTTTGACTTTGGTCTCCTGGCTCCTCTTTGATCTTTTTAGTCTGCTTTTGCCAAAGTTGAAAGCAAAAAGTAACAAAAATTTTTAGCCATTTTTCCATCTTACTATGTAATTCTTCTTCAGCTTTGCTTTCCATGTTAGTAACCAGTTTCCATGTTTTCTCTTGTGTTTCTCTTACAAAATGCTAATCTCAAGGACATCACATAATTAACTTTCTTCAGCTAAAAATGTGTTTTTTGTTGCTCATAAATCACAGCCTTCCATTGAATTTGTGTCAAATTGGTGATTTTCTCGTCTTCTTGTTTACTGCAAGAAGGTTTTACTGTGAAAATGTTTTTGATTTTTGTAGAATTGTTGGCACATTAAAAAGCAATTAAATGTATTAAACAAACGCATAAATCCTCAGTTATTTCCACAATTAAAAATGAATATTTTCTAACTGGAGACGATTAAAAATCAAAGGATGTCACAAATCGGACTCCTCCATCTGTGATGTGATGAGGAAATGATGAAGGAAGCCTCACAGACAAAAGCCTGCCTCTGTGATGGAAAAACTGTCTCCGCTTTTGCCTGTAAAACACCTTCAAAAGGAGATTTTCCAAAGTCGGCTCCAGTGTGGAGCCACGGTGGCAAAAAACACAGCGAAGTCTTCATGGAAAGGCCATCAGACGAAGTTTCCCCGCCGTCTTCACCACAGAGACTTTTAAAGTGTGAGTGAGAGCAGAACAAACCAGGATAACACCTTAGTAACTACCGGGCACGGTGGTGGAATTATCATGCAATGGGCTTGTGGTAAACATGTTTGAGGCAAAGAAACAAAAAAAAAACACATACCTAACATACCTAACACTTAAAAAAAGTTCTATTTTCATGGACAAAATAAGCCCCAAATAGGTTTTAAAATGTAAAACTGACATATATAATATTCTTTTATTTATAGAGTTTATTTACATGAAATATGAACAGCACAAGCAGGATATTCCACAGTGGACTCATTTATTTACTCTTTACCACAAAACATCTTCAAACTGAGGCTCTTTAAAGCTTTTTTTTGTTTTACTATGAAAGGAAAACATGTATTTATCTTCCCCTCAGGCCCAAATGTAGCTGTCAAACTTTGTTTTTGAAGTAGGATGACATTTTTCTTAATTTATTCTGCAAAAAAAACAGATCAATTAGATACAAAAAGACTTTTTGTGTAAAACTTAAACTGAGTTTGTGATTTTATTTTAGTTTCAAGGAACATCCATGACAGCTTTGAATATAGCAAATCTCTTTAAAGGATGCAAATCATATGAAAATGTTTACAAAAAATGCAGAATATTTGAAAGTGCAATATTAGTAACTGTGTCATTTCTGTTGTACATTTTTAAATTTTTAAAGAAGAAACTCCTGATACTTGTGCTGTGACTTGATGTGTATTCTGAGGTTAACGTCAAAATGAAAATAGATCCACTTTAACTGGAGATTTTGGAGGCTTCTCTTCATGCGCATCAGGCTGAATTCTGAATACATTTTTGTAAACACATTTCCGAACTAAAGAGGATGGAGTGCAGCGGGACGGTGCAACGACTCGGGGTGGGTTCACTGGGACGTGAGCCGTCAGATTTTGGCCGGAGCGCCGTTCCTGCTGTCGTCTGCGGCTCAACATGCTGCCTTTGCTCTCCCTCCTGCAGGCAACACATGTCCGAGTGGCCTCATGCCCGCCCTGGTGCGTCCAACCCTGCCTGCTGTCCAGAGCTCGCTGGGGATGAAGCAGTTCCTGCCGATGCCGTTGGACACGGCGTCGGCTGTCAGCCTCTTCCCAGGATTCAGCACGGTGAGTTTCCTCAGAAGGTCATGCAATCTGCCGGCTTTTTCCTGTGTGGCGGGCTCTGTCCCCCTGACAAGGATCACGTCTGACGTTGGACCCCCTCTGCCTCGTCTTGTTTGTGCTGCCCGCAGGAGAGGCCTCCAGGTTCAACTCAGTGTCTGTTTCTTTAATCAAACATTGTCTTACAAGCGTCAGATATTTCATTAAAGTGATGCTTTCAAAGCCTCTGAAAATGTCCCGCAGGAAATCCTTTAGGTCACTGCTGAACTTCTCTGACCCTTTCAAGAAGCCTCTTTATTCAGGGCTCTTCACTGAGGAAAAAAACTGCAGAGGAGAGGCGGCAGCGTGTGATTTTTCTGATTAACGTGCACTTACCCTGCAGCCTGTTTACACACCAGCTGCTTTTATTGCATTTAGGCAGAGCAAGCATTTGCTTTTCAGCCACATGTCCAGAAAAACCATAGATCAGTGGTCCCACACAAGTCAGACAATATTTCCATAAAGATAAAGTTTATCTTCATCCTCAGTAAAACATCTGCAGCTGCTTTAAACTTTATTTGTCCACTAGATTTCATGTAATGTTGTCTAGATTTTCCGATAACCCATAACTGTCACAGCGAAAGCGTCGTCTGACTTTTAAGGTGTGACGGATAAAAACAACAAAACAAAACTGAAAACGGCTCAGAAGTGCCGGACTGGCACGAGGGAAGTCAGGGTTCGATTCGCAGGGGGCGCGATGAGCTGAATCCAATGTGGGTCTTTGGGAAAGACCCTTCACGCTAAACTGGCTAACTATGTAGCCATAAGAGGACCCAAGCCTGGGTCTCCCTGTGCCGGTCCACCGCACGGTTGTGTCAGGCAGGGTAAAAAATCTCTGCCAAACCAACTGTGTGAAACGGTGAAAGCTGATTCGCTGTGGCGACCACTGACACCATATGCCAAAAGCTGAATAACAGACACAAATCCACCGTTTGGACAACTTTATTAGCAACATCCTCACAACATTAGACGGTCCAATGCTGAAAATTATTATTACGGTCTGTCCGTTAAAGGCAGAGTTCTTTTGTTTTTAAATGTCTCCTGTTTTCTTTCTGGCTCTTTTTCCCCAAAAGAAACATTCGAAATATGTTTGTTTTTTTTGGCTAACTTTGCAAGCTGGGGGGGGGGGGGGGGTGTCGACACATGACCGTGCGACTTGACACGCGAGTCGGATGTGGTGGAGAGATTCCTGTAGTTTTCCAAAACAAGACTTCCTCCAGGATCAGATTAGAAGTAGAACAGAACAATTGTAGGTGGTGTGTTTTGGCCCAGTACCAACAGTCGCGTGGACCGGTACCAGGCTGGGGGACCACTGCTGTAGAACACGACCCAACGTTTGGGATTATGGCTCAGCCCAAAGCTAAAGACTCACATGAACAGATTAGTAAATAGAAGAAGAAGAAGACAGATGGCTGGGAGGGCTTTTCGTGTTTTTGGAAGAGCTGAAAAAGGACTAATTTATGCTTTCAATCATCAGTTCTTTCCTCATCCGTTTGTCCCTTTTGACCGTCTGTCTGCATTCACACTGAAGTGAACCGCGCCAGAGTTCACTTGCAGCAAAGAAAAACCTTTATTCTTGGGTGGAGCTTCAAAGGAGACCATCTGTCTGATTTTAGGTGAAGACGCTTGTGACGGAGGCGTGTAGTGGTGAGCACTCTTGCTTCACAGATGATGAGATGGTTCGAGTCCCGGCTGGGTCATTTCTGTGCAGGGTTTGCATGTTCTTCTTGTGCGTTGGGTTTTTCGTCTCCAGTTGCCCCCCACTGTCCAAAACTGTGCTTCATAGGCTGATTACTGATTCTAAAATGTCTCTTGGTGTGAATGAGGGGTTGTGTGGTCCTGATGGACTGGAGATCTGACCACGGTGAACTTCACCTTTATCTAGGACAGGCTCCAGCAGTGACCCTAAGAAAAGTTTAGAAAAGGGTGGAGTAAATGTTGGGATCGTTTGCTTCTCTGACATCCCAGGTTTCTTCCATTTAGCGAAATATTTTACCTTTTTTTGGATCCCTGTCTGAAATTTGAAGTTAAAATACCAAAAACCAAAACGTTGTCCAGCTACAACAGTAATCCAGCTATTGGATCATTTGGGATCTTTATGGTCATTTTGAATTCTAGTAAGTCATCTTTTTGTTGAGATGCTTCAATGGATGGAGATGCTGACTCATAATTGTTAACAAACATTCAACGTGATAAAAAGTGTCTGAATTCCTAAGTTTTGTTGCATGTTTCCACCTTTCAAGCTCCACCGGCTCTGTTTCTTCAGTTCCTCCGTGATCTAAGTCCACATTTGTTTGAACCGATTCTTCCTTTCTGAGGGTTCAGATTTGTAGTTTAGGTGTTATTTATTTTTATATTCCATGCATTTCCGAAGTGACTGCGTGTCTAATAAATGTGTGTTTTTACCTTTTAGAGTAATTGTTATTAAAATGTTTGGATAAGAAATGTCACCTTCTGATAAAACGCCACTCAAAATATTAATTATTTTGCAAAAAACAATGTAGCTAAGTGGGAGAATTGGAATTTTACTATAAAAGAAAGAGATTTTTTTCGCGGTCGGAGTAAATTTGGCTTTAAGAACTTTCAAAAATGAGAAAATGTGATTTAAAAAAAACAGTTCTTTTTATAAAAACGCAAAATAAAATTTTAAGTTCCCTTTCCGGGATCGATGAAGTCAGCAGCATCGCTGAAGTGTCCAAACCGAGCAGAAACGCGGCGGCTCTGCACGCCGCCCCGCGAGTTGCTTCTGTGCAGCCGTGTTTGCTCAGAGGCTGATCTGCATCAGAGCAGCTGCTGTTTGCATGCTCCCACTGCAGCTGTCAGATGCAATCAATAAAACTATTCCAGAAGATTGAAGACTGAAGCATTTGTATTTCAGCCTCAGAATGTAAACATTTTAAGCGAAAAACTCCAGGAAACCTGTCAGGAAGTTCCACACATTTCCAGAAAACTCAAGCTCTAAACAGGTCAGAACTATTTGGTCCGAACCATTTTCATGTCCAACTGTAAGAATCAAAAGTTTGGCAGCAACAGAAGTAGAAATTTTATTTTGTGTCCTCTTTAATCTTAGTTTTGCTATCTTTGTTTTCTCTTCTTAAAGAGTCGTGGGTCATTGGTCCACCTCTAAAACAGGAGGTGCAAGTTCAGATTATCCCAAACTCCTCGTTTCCCACTCCCCTTAATAAAGAAGCCTCACACAAATTAACCCGTTTTTTAAGGATTTTTTACTGTTGTTGGTCTAGTTTTGCTCAATGTTTGCACGACACGTGATGTGTTGGTGCTGACGCTGTAGAGGAAAAGGAAAATAACATCTTAAACTTGAAAACAGATACCTAATTTGCAGATTTCCCCAATCGTGCGTGTTATTTTTTAGAACGTAATGAGGGATCGTTGTATGATCTCTAAACACTAGGAGACATCGTATGTGGCCGTTCAGCAGACAATCAAAAATCCAGTTTCACTCGTTATTCTGCTGTTTTTAGCCAGAATAAAATCGAATAAAATCGTTTTTTTAAGAGACATTTTTGTGCAGAGCGCCAGGAGTTCATTAAAAAATGCACCTCTTTTTTTAAACTTCCTCCTGATTCATCATGATATGAATTTAAACAAAGACTCAGAAGTTTAATCTTAAATTCTTTCATACATGCCCTCCTCCCTACATGAGAAAATGCTACAAGACCATGTTAAAAAACACAACATACACTTATTTTATTGGACTGGGTCATTAAATGAAATACAAATCTTATCCAATCAAATGAATATTTAACAAAAATGATAATTCTTTGGTTGGTTTTTTGTTAGTTTTTGTTATTTTACAGCAGAGTCTGTGCTTTAGTCTTTTATTAGTCGTTCCTGAAGCGTGTTTAACCGCAGTGAAAGGCGTCCCGACGAGCGCCGGCCGCCGCTCTGACCTGGCTGGATTCAGGACTGGCGGTTGGTTTTAAAATGGAGCACTCTCCCGATGAGCACTTACCCTGCCAGGTTGTGGCGCCGCGATCGATGGATATCCATTCTCAACGTAGTTATGAGCAGAAAAAGCTGCTTCACGCAGCCCCAAACAGTGGGGTCATCAGAAAACTCAACGAGTCCTGAAAAAAAGAAACGAAGCCTTTAGACTCGAGACGTCTGCTGGGGATAAAAGGTGACATTTTGGATGTTTCTGGTAGAAAAAAGTGTGTACGTGTGGAGAGGACAGACTTCTGAAAATGTCGTGAGAAAATTGGGGATTCCTGCGTCCTGTCACTCCCCCCCTCTTTAATCTTTACTCAACAGACTCTCCGTAATTCACTGGGAAGACTCCAAATAGTGGAAAGCTGATACTAGATTAGTGCACGTTAATCACCTCTCACTGTGTTGCACAAACACCCACAGCACTGCTCCCTCTACAAGCCTTTGTCTCTCAGCCAGCACGTCTTCCTCTCTGTCACAGAGTCTTCTTGTTCTTTCTGAGCTCATCTTCTCCTAATCGCAGCAGAACGATGTGCCCTTTCCAAAAGCTGCAGCTCCAACCTGAGGAGCTCAGACTCAAGGAACCAGATGTACGGACATCTTCACTCTTTGGAGCTGGGTAGAAAGGATGAACAAACCAAAAAGAAAAGACTCAGTCATGATTACCTATGCATAAATTTTAGTCCTTTTTTCCTGCTTTCATAAGAAAAAATCTGACTTTAGTGGGTCATCATACATGTTGATATAAAGCCTTAGTCACATGCACGTGTAAAGGGGTTGACCCGTACAAGTGCTGCAGGGTTTTTTTTGGTTGTCTGGGTTCATGCAGGCGTGTCTTGCAGTCCCCTTGAGGCTCGTGCAGCTCATGAAAATGGAACATACCATTGTACATGAAGTATTTGTAAGGCTGATGGAAGTTACACGCCTTTATGAGGTGGTTCACTCCAGTCATTAGTACTGGCTCCTTACTGAGCAAGTGTGTGTACGTGATACGCACCTGCCCGTAGGACGCCTGTAGGATGTTCACACAAAATACACTCTGATTGGCTCATTTCTTCGTTTCTAACAGTCATGTCGCATGCAAAGACCACACATGTATCACGTCAACAGCACTAACAGGCTCCTTGTGCAGTTTGCAGGATTTGGGGGTTTGAAAACATGAAGATTCCACATACATCTCACCTGCTTCACCCTGACAGGTTGTGTTAAGCTACGTTCACACCACCGTTGGCGATTCGCGCCCAAGCAACCACTTCTGATAAAAAAAAAAAGTCTATGTGTGTGTACAGTACAGTATATGTGTGTTTCAGGCTTCCGCTTTAAAATAAACTTTTGTCTCCACGCGCAAGTTGAGTGTGTGTTGACATTTTAAACCAATCAGGCGCGTTTGGGTGGCATCCCCATTTCATTTAAGTATCGACCACTTGAAAGTTGATCAGAAATGAATAATTACGGTTGGTGCTCGGTTGGAATTCTGCGACACCAAGACTTTCATAGATCAGAAAAGAGCTGTGAAAGAAAAACCCTGGAGCAAAGAAAGAGATTTGCACTGTTTTGACATTTCCCTCCAATCCTCTATCCACTGTGGGTGGCGGGCAGGCACTAGTAAACCGTAGAAAAGCAAAAAGAAGAAGAAACGGTGTGAAAAACATTGGCTAAACATGTGTTCAAGAACGCGCGCTTAGCCAAATGCCCAGTGTGATCGTAGCGGAAGTGTTCGCTACGATCTGTCACCTGCAACATGCCCGTGAAAAACCAGCATGAAGATTTACTCTCTAAAGGTTAACTGAGCGGTCTACCACCTTGATATTTCGTCACCTGCACGAACCGTAAAGGTTTGACCACTTTTCACCGGCAGACAGGCTGTATCCACCCCTAAGGGCAGTTCGGACTGAGCCACAAGCAAGCAGCAAAGGCCTTTGACTATCAGAACATGAAGCAGCGCATTACTGTGTCTTTACAATAATAAAGTAGGGATCTTTAAGACGAAAACCTCTGAAGTTTAGAGAGAACAATGAGACCAAAGCTTGTTTTTCCGAAAACAAAGCTCAGCATTTTCACTGCTTCACACCTGCATCAGCTGCTGAATCTCTGTTTTAGGAATTTTATAAAAAATGACCACTTTTCCAGTTTTCTAGAGTCTCCTGCTGTGATACAACCCGCAAAATTGAGTAGAATTTGACCCTTATAATTGCGATTCAGGTTTATACTGTACACCCAAAGCAGGCATTACGTCCAGCCCTAAAGCACATTAAAATCAGCAAAAACCAATTCAGACTGTGGGCTCTGAGGAGGGCTCACAAACCAGAGGAAATCACAGGTCAGCAGATTGGGAGGCAAAAATTCAAGAGCTGAGTCTACGGAGCAGGAAGGCAGCGATTGAGGCTGGCTAGGATCCAGAGAACACGTGAAAAAGTGACAAATGTGAGGGGAAAAGAGGTCTGATGAATCCTCAGGGCTGGTATGGAATAGGAAAACAGTACACTTTTTCTTTTTGCTTTTTTATTATTGCACAAAGGGTTCCTGCTAATGCATGACCTGTTCTTTTATCACCCTTTGGGAACGGCTTGTTGCTCTGATAACTACACCACTGAGAACTGGAGATAAACAGCCTCACATTGTCCTCAAATCGCTACTTATGAACTGTTTTGTTGTTTCAAGTGTCAGGAAACTGCCTCTAAACACAAAGAACAGATGATCACGGATGCTCTTGTATCATTTTTGTCATGAAGGAGGACATACATAAAAGAATTTAGGACTAAAACTGCATTTTTGACTATTTCTTTCTTCAAATCGGGATGAATCAGAGCGTGGCGTGGGGAAAACGTTTCTTTTTGTGACGCAGCAGCTGAAACACTACAGACTCCCAGCTCTGCTCTATTCTGATCCTCCACTTGCAGACAAATAGATCCATGAATGCTTTTTCTGTCCTCGTCTGAGCTGGAATCTGGATCCAAACCGTACGACTACTAGTTCCAAAATTGTTTGCCATTTTTGTTGCACCACTAATGTGAGGTTGGGGTTGGAAGGAGCTGCGGGGGAGAATGTAAAAGGAATAAGGGGTGTCAGTGGAGGCTTACTTTTCCGCCAGCGGTCCCGCCCACACCTCAGAGGTGAGTTTCTGATGAACTACTGCCGCTCTGCAGAAACTTTGTCCTAGAAAACAACACAGGGTTTTTTTTTATTTGACTGTAGAGGGCATCATCGTAATAATAAAAATACATCAAAGGATGATCAGAGTGGGATTTTGACAGGGAAAACAACAATAAACCCTTTTATTGCCTGAAATGTGGCAATTTTTTAATTTGGTTTAGATGTTTTGATTTTGTTTTTTTGATTTTTGAATAAAGATAAGCAAGCCAGAACCCAAAAATGTAGGTAAAGCACATTTAGGAATATAATAGTTAAAAAATAGAACAATAACAAGATAGAAGCATAAACCCTGTTTCAAATCCTCTTGTTTTTTTCTCAACGATAGTACAAGAAGTGCTAGGAGGACTAAAACTGCACAATTTCACACCAGTTTATAGACTTTTTCATGCAGAAGAGGCAACAGAACTCAAAGCTTGTTTTCCAAATTGTTTCCTGACATGGAAACAAGCAGATGATAAAAATAAAAAATAAAAATCACTCGAACAAACATTGACAGGAAGAGATACACCAGACCTAAGCCTTAAAACACAATGATCTTTCTAAATTTGGAGGAGTTTTTAATGTCAGTTTTTGGTTCTTCTGTCATCAGGCGGGTTCTTAACCAGGCTAGAAAGAGTCTGGAAAACAGATGAGAGTCTGGTGGAAGTTAATGAAGTCCCAGGACAGATGTACCTTTGGATACTGATTACCTGCATCTGGGAAACAGAGACGAGGCAGAACAGACCCTGAGAAGCTGTTCTAAAGCATAGCGGCGGAACAGTCATGATTGGGGTTTGGACTCGCTGAGGGGACCAAGAACTATCCTAGATTGTTGATGTTTGGAGAATTTTGTTTGGTGAAGTTGATTTAACGTCCTGAACTCAGAGGTGAGCGTGGGCATAGACGAGCTGAAGCAGCCAAGAAACTAGAATCCGATTCCACACTTTGTTGTCATTCTAAGAAATTCCTCTTTAAACCTTCAGATGCTCCGCTTTGTTTGTTGGTGTTTCTCACGTTTTCTTTGTGGCCGCTTTGATTTTGTGCTTCAAAGTAAACAAAAGCATGTGATGAACTCAGATGATGTGAGGCGAATGAATCCAGGCGAGGACGCGGCGAGACCCGCGTCCTGTCTTTCCCCGAGCGGCTCATTAATGGCTGGAGGCGTCGGAGAGAAGTGGATGGAGGCGATTTTTCCATCTGAAGGGAGACTTTTCACATCTCCTCAGATGAGATCTGGTTTGCTGATGTGCCTCTGGGGTTCAATAAACATTTACACTTTTTTTATTCCGAAGGAAAAGCTGGGAGGAGCAGCTGATGACGATGACAGTTCTACCATTAACACACCGCAGCGGTAACTTGACTTTGGCAACTTTTGCATTAATGGACATGTTTTTCATGTGAGGCCTGCGGGAACGGAGGAAAGACGGAGCCGAAGGAACATGTGTACACCTGCATGAAATGGGAACCATCCCAAAAACCTCTTGTAGAAGTTTGAGCAATCTCGTTCTGGGATGAGTGACTGACAAATATGTGAGGGGCCTTCTGGCCGGAGGGGAACCTCTGTTTCTCTTTTATTTCAGTCAACACAATTAAGTGTAACAGAAAGAATAGCTTTGAGGCACAAAGACTTCATCCAGCTCTGTGTACTGAGTCACGAACCGAGGATGCATCTAATGGGGAGGACACACATTATAGTCTAAAATTCAAGGTTTAAACTCCCACCTTCCTTTATATAAAATAACAGGCTGATGCTATTTACGCAAATTTTAAGTGCAACCAAGCACAAAACCTGATTGGAATTCACTCCAAGATGCACACTGCTGCATTAACAACACTTATTTTACGTGCGTCCGAGGCTAAACTTTGTTGCTGGTCTCATACATTTTGAAGGGTAATTGTAAATATAGGAATGGTTATCAAGTGGCACGGTGAATTTTTCAAGTGCAGCTATATTAAGCCACGTTCTTTTTTTAGCATTCCAAATATTTCCATTTCTAAGGTGGCACGTATTTTAGAAATTATACACTTAAAAGAAGAATTAAGCAATATGAAAAAAAGATCATGTAAAATTGGAAAATGAAGATGGTAACAAGTTGCTGAAATTATTTGGTAAATATTGTTAGTTTAAACTACTAGACAATGCAGTCCAGCTGAGTTACAGTTTGATTGGGTAAGCTACCATGCTATATCTTTATTGTACGGTACATCCTCATTGGTTCAGTAAACTGTTATGAACGACATGCTTTAAAAACAAAATCTATCTTCCTATTGCTCTAGTACAGTGTTTTTCAACCTTTTTTGAGCCACGGCACACTTTATTCTTGACAAAATTCCCGCGGCACACTAGCATCCAAAAAAAATATAAGGAGAAGCTCGTAGTCTGTATTGATCTACAGTCCCTCCACAATCTCACGTGCATTTTTGTGATGATTGTGGCAGAAAAAGCTGGAAGCTGCAGCTGTTTTTTCTAAAAGACATACTAAATTTTAAGTTAATAGATTTTAAAACTCTTAGATGTGTGTTAGTTGTTGTTTCAAGATGTTTAACACAAAGACTCATTGTGCGCTGAGACGCTGTCACTTTAACCCAATGCATCATGGGAGATGTAGTGTGAAAATGGCTGGAGATCGCTTCTCTGAGCTTCATTGTTTTGTTCTCTTGTTCCACGGTCTGACACCGGATTCTGTGGAAAGCTACACGGCTAAAGACGAGCTTTAGCTGGTATTTTAGTTAGAACTGAGAGACTTTATGAGTTAAATCGGAACAAGGAAGTAAAGACTTTAACCACTTCTGATTGGTCAGACTGATCACATGTGATTAAGCCTTCAAGAATGATTGGTGGAGACAGTTAAAGGGGCGGGATTTTTTCAAAAACAGCTGACGCTACGGCTAAATCGCGATACCGTCATTCTATTGTCTTTAATAGAATCAAATAAACAGAAAGAAAAACATATTTTACGATCTTTCATATTCCTAACTACTCAGAGTTTTATCAAAGTCGGTGTGGATGAACACAGAGCTGATATCCTGGAGATGGAAAATGTTTTTAGATCAGTTAATGAGGGCAATTTCCCACGGCACACTAGAAAGGTTTGCAAAGATCTTGCTACAGCCCTTAGTTGAAAATGATCACTTTTTATTACAACTTTTAAGAAACTTTAAGCTCTTTGTGCTGCAACTTCTACAAATACTTCACAGAAGATCCTGGAAGGACTGGGACAGACTACAGAGTTTCTCATTTTTTACATTTTTAGTTGCTTGGCTCAAAAAAGTTGGAACAACACTGTTCTACAATATAGTCAGTATTAAAATTGTTATGCCCTTGAAGTTCTCCAAGAGAAACAAAATTGAAAACTGTAGTTGGGAAACAGTATTTTGTTTTACTTTGGTACAATACATGTATCGACTGTGGCCCAAGTCAGTTGTATTGCTGCATCTCTACCGTTGACTGTATAATGTAACTGGACGAATCGCTTCCAACGTTTAACGCAAGGCCACCTACTTTCATTGAGGCATCTGATGGGGGTTTATGACATGAATAACTTGAACTACAGGAAAAATATCATGAATAAAATTAGGATTAGCAAGAACATGTTGCCCTTGGACTTGAGATAGATTCAGTTTGCTGGTGAAAGACTTTGATGTTTGAATATGAAAATGCTGCCAAGGTGTTGCAAAATTCTTTTGGAGTTCTAGTGAATTTGGACAAGTCTTTGTATGTGGAAGAAGGAAAAGAGGGTTCCTGAATTTCCTCTAGACTTTATTAAACTAGAGAAATATTTGCCTTTGGTCCTGGAGTTGGAGTCTTTGTAACGGAGGATACAGCTACAACACATGTCCTTGTGAATAGTGTGAAGTCTTTCCAGTTGACGTTCCTTTAGCTTTACGTTGTCTGAGGTTGGGAATAAACCATAGTGCAGAGACATTAAACGAGACAGACCTGGGTTCAAGTGGGTTGAGATATCCAGCAGGTTATGGAGGTTACAGTTGGTGTATGAGACTGAGTCGTTAGGAGTGGAGAGACTATCAGTACAGTTATGTAAAGTTGTGGTGCGTGGAACGTTTGTTCTGGAAAATGAGAGGTTGACATGAAAATATAGCAAGATATGATCCAAATAAGGGATCTGGTTTATAGTCCACAGGTGTAACACCTGAGCAGCAAATCAGGTGTAGTACATGTCTCTTAGTATGGTTGGCAAAGTTAATATATTGATGGAGACCAAAGCTGCCCAGACAGGACATGAAGTCTTTGGTTTGGGAGTTGCTGATGTAAAGTTTTCATTTGACTTTGGGGGCAGGTAGAGATGCAATAACTGTTGGCGTAGGGCCAGAGAGCTGACATAAACGTACCTCAAAAGTCTGTCAGTCAAGGACAGTCAAAGACGCTATCCTCTAGCTCTCATGGTGGGTCATGGCAAGCCCTCCTCCATGGCTGGGGACCTGGGGTTGCGCGATGTAAACAAACCCCGGAGGAGTGGCATCGTTCAGCAAGGTGAGGTCATTTGGCTGCTGCCATGTCTCCATTTGGCACTACTCACCGTCGAGGAGGAGATGGCCCTTGCTCGAGAGAGAGCGGATGTTTAGAAGATTCACGTTGGCGGTGGTGCTGGAGAATTTGGCAGTCGCCTTGTTAGCTGTTCAATGTAGATGGCGCGGGGTTCACACATGCCCTGTCAAATAATAAAGTCAGTCTTTCATTGTCTTTGAGAGAATTTCATTTTTCCTGCAGTCTCTTTGGCTGAATGGAGTTTTTGAGTCTTCTCACGTTCCATCTGTAGGTCTTTGCTCCGTGTGCGTTCCTCACGTCTCGCATCTCTGCTGGTGGCGTCCTGCAGTTCGAAGCAATTTGAGGATAAATCGCTCCCCCCCAATAGAAAGCATTTGCATCTTTACATCACACCTCACATCAACACAGTTAAGTCATCAAAACAACAGTGACAGAAATGTTCCTTTTTATGTCCGTTTCTATTTTAGTATTCAGTTCTGGATGTAAAACCTTATTTTCAAATCATGATACGGTTGTTTTTGCTGAAGATGAACATTTCTCGCGCGCGGGGGGGGCGGGATCACTGTGCACTACTTTTAAAGATCCACTCCGATGAAAATTATATATTTTTTTCTTTTTTGTCACTTTCTTGTTGCATTTTTTTCATGATGGAGGACACAAATGAAGAACATGAAGCTCAAAAGTGCATTTGTGAGTATTCCTTTACCTAAATCATCGTGGATCAAAAAAGTGGCGCCTTTAAAAGATCGTATTTGTGACGTAGAAAACTGTAGATCCACGTATGTCTCTGTTTGCCTCGTCTGAGCTGGCAGGGTTTCTCCAAATCATTGGTTCTGCCCACAACTCAGAGGGGAATTTCTGATAAACAATTGCCGCTCTGCAGAAACTATGTCATAGAAAACGTTTTATAATTCATAATTAAAAGATAACTGGGAGAGGGTCTTTGAGAGATTCTGAACCAGGAGGGCACGTGTTATTTCTGCGATTATGTTTGGTTATAAACGCCATCAACAGCTTAAGGTATTTTGCAAATGATGCTGAGAAGCTCATTAAATCCGTGCGCAGATCGTTCCTCAGAGTCCGGAGAAGAGTTCAGAGATGAAACACCTGCAAAGAGGAGGAAACATCTCCGCCGGCTATCATTTAAACTGTCAGCTGATGGAGAAACCATGAACATAATTACAGTATTTTATGGCTCTTCTAGGGCACATATTTATTTGTTTTAAATTAGGACATAATATATGAATCCATGTTTAAGCATAGCTTGAACATGGGACATAAATGTTGTTCTAGGGCAGGTGAAAATTGATGAAACATACAGTCACTGGGCACAAAGACACAGAGTTTATTCAACATAAAGCAGTACAGAGACCACGTTTACAATCATCCATATTGTAAAAAAAAAGTTTTATTTTGTGCAATATTCTGAATAAAATCAAAATTTATCACATAATATGACAAAATTCAGGCTGAAGTGATCAGAAAATCATGTTTGGGATTTAAACATTTTCAGCAGTTGTGGGCTAATCTGTGGCAAGAACAGTGTTTTTGGCTCCAAACATCCTGGCTGGGGTGTGAAAACAATCCTGCTGTGAAAACGGGCTCAGATAAAGGAGCATAAATGGATCCGAGTGATCAGAGAGGAAGACGGATGAATGCAGCTGCAGGAATTCCTAATCCATGTCATTCCATGCCTCCTGTTCCGCACAGAGGGAGAACATTCTCTCTGCTTTGTGTGCCGTCCTTTGCTTTGGAGCCCACTTCACCGGCGGACCGCTATGACTGCTGCAGCCTCAGATACAATCTTTTCAGCACTACCAACAATATCTGCTAAAGGCTGCCCGCTGTGTTTCACACCCACGCTGGGGAGGCCTGATAAAGCGGCTCTCTGAATTTCCAGTACATAACTAATACATTCATAATAACTCAATTCTAAACCAAAACAATGTACCCAGGCGGCTCTTTGAATGTCTGATTATATTCATCTGTGAGTTTTATTTGTTCCCAGAAGTTTTTGGGCTCTGCAGCAGACACATTTATTCGAAAGTAATATGTCCAAACATTTTTTTTTCTCTTTATAACACATCCGATTCAGGAAGCTTTCAAGTCTTTCTAATTTATCAGAACATGTCAGCAAACCAAATCCGTTGCAAATAGAAATGTGGTTGATCATTGCTGTTGTTTGGTTTTTCTGAATTGCTGTGGTCCAGCAGTTTTTTTTTTTTTTTGTTGTTGGTAAAAATTACACAGCGTTAAAAAACAACAACTCACAGAATTACCTGATCTAGAACTGGTGAAGACATAATAAAACAGGCCATAAATAAGATAAGAAAGACTGAGTAAAGCAAATCTGTGATCATACACTATAATAATGATTTAAAACAATAATAATAAATAATAATAATGATTTGCCCCTGCAAAAAGGACATCTCCATGGTAACCATATATATTTTACCATGTTTGTGACCAATGACTGTGTTCCTCAACTTTTGGGTCTCCGCTTCATAGTAAGTTTTCCAACTTTCCTCAGCAACCTGTGTTTTAATGTTTTCCGTGTCTGCATCAGTTCCACGATAACCCTGAGTTTCAAGCTGCTTTTAAACCCTCACAGTCCTGCTTTGATGGGACCAGTAGTTATGAAGGATCCTCCAGTCATATGACCATTTTCGATGAACTATAAGAGCGCAAAAATCTCCCCAAAAAAAATTTGTCATTTTTTCTGAAAGTGCTCATTTCTTTAGAAATTTCTTATTTCATGTCTTTTTTATAAATAACCAAATTAAATCGAGTATTTCTTTTTTTTTTTTTTTTTTTTTTAAATTTTATTTATTTATTTATTTATTTTTAATTAACTTGTCCTGTCCAACACTCCAACAGAGTATTTCTTTATAATCCTTTTGGCAGCCTCACTGAGCGGACGCTAAGCGGTTGCCATGGTGACAGCTTCCTTTTCTAACCCTACTGTTTATTTGCCAGGCTTCAAATATGTCCATTCATTAAAGTCTTTGTTTTTTTTAAAAATAAATTTATAGAGTTTGCAGTTGTGAATGTACAAATATAGTTACAAATTCTTTTTATTCTAAGGTGGGTCATAAGCATTTACTTGAACTAAAAAATAGTCTTTAATAGATTTTTTTTAAATGAAGGTGCTACATTTTGAACAGAACATGACGGAGTATTTGAAAGGTTGATAGTTAGAATCCAGTTCTACTGTAAGACAGAAAAAGGGGGCTTCAGAGGAGTTTCAGGATTGTTTTGTCACTTCCACTAGATTCCATCCTGGAAAGGTTTCTAAATTGCTGCCTTGAAAGAATTGGAGCAAAGCGAGGAGATGACTGAGGGAGTGCTCAACAGGAACAGGACAGTTTGGAGTGTAATGAAAGAGAAAAGTGAAAAGATGGGGTCGTTTTCATCTCTGGGTTGTCTCTCTTTGGTTCTGAAACATAGGATCTCTCTCACCTGGAGCCCACATTTGTCCTGGAAAAACAATACAAAGTCTATTTCCTCGTGCAGAGTAATCAGAAGTGTGATTTATCGATTGCGTGCGCGGATCTGCACGCTGGAAAATTGCCTTGTCGTCCTGCAGCTGCAGTCACACACCGGCTTCAGTCCAGGCGCTCACATCGCAGTCCATCTTCAGAGCGGCTCGGCCGCTTAATTCAGAGCTGGTGTTGGAGGCTGTAATGGAAATGTGCTCTTCCACAAAGAACACCACGCAGTCAGCAGTGAAGCCAAAGCCGACCTTTTGTGCATTTAAGTGAAAGTTCTATTCATTTCAGGTGTAAACAAAGTCAGCTGACCTGAAGTTGGAGATCCATTTGGGATCATCTCATTAGGCTTTGAAGCTTTCTGGAAAGAGTACAGGAAAATCGTACCATTTTTAGTCTGCCTGAAAGTCTGGGTTATCTTTTGATTTGATTTGAAATGGTTTGTTTCAAGCAATCAAAGCAAGGATAATGCACAAAACAGTACAATCAGCATTCATACATTTATACATAGACGTATCAAATTTAGGATTATTAGACATTAAATCAAAGATAGCTTGAAAGGGAGTGGAAAGGAAGCGAACTTCTATAATCCCACCCCTATGGTAACCATTTTCATGATTTACCATTATCCTGTTCATAACTTTTATCAGAAAGAATTAAGAATCCTTAAGTATCAATAAATCACATGACAAAGATGAATTACTTATTATTATGTAAAAAAATAGACATAACTATTTTAGAAATCAACATAGTACCTTGAAAGTGGACACTTGTAGGATTTAGTGCAGACCATTGACTGTACATGAGATATGGACTGAGTGGCTCCTCCCCCCAGGCGCTCCAATCAGGAAGCACTTGCTGGCTCCAAGAAGCCAATAGACTTCTAAAGAGAAACAAACAGCTGTTACTCCGTCATTCTATTGGCCAGATTAACCATTCTGGATCTGATACCTCTTGATAATCCTAATTTTTTTTTCATATATTTACTGTAGTTCAAGTTATTCACATCACAAACTGACCAATCAGATGCCTCAAAATAAGTTGGATGGAGCCTGCCGGCCCTCAGCTTCAACGTTCAAATTTTGTGTACAGCTCACTCCTGATTGGTTATCACAGAAACGTTTAGACTGACTCATACCATTTACTGCTTACTAAAGTCGTCTGGCTTCAACATGGCGACGTCTGTATCATGAAAAAACTGGTGAGTGAATCGCATTGAAAACCATTTTCTGGTTGAGGTCACCCTCACTCGTGGCTGCTCTCAGATACAGACAATGGTTCAGACCAACAAGGGCCAAAGTGTGCCTAAGGGAGTACATACAGGCATTTCGATCAGTCAAGACTCAAAAAAAAACCTGTCTCGCAGCGTAAATTCTAAAGTGTACATCAGAAAAAAGCTTAGAAAGAGTCCAGTGTTGTTGAAAACCGGTGCAGCTACTCATCAATAGTCAAAGAAGAAAAAGACCTGAACATTTTTTAAACTTCTTTGTGTTTTTCAGGGCTCATTTCAGGAAACTGTGCAGTAAAACGAGCTGCTGAGTAGCTGTTTTCATGTGGTTTTATCCATTTCAGTTTGAACTTACCAAACCTAAAGAGCGTGTGAATATTTCAGTGGTATTTTACAAACTGAACAGTCAGAAGCCCTATCTCAGTGTGAAAACACCCCATTTGGAGCTGCTGGAGTTTTTTTCACGCTGGTTTTAGTTTTGAGACACTATCTTCTTTTCATTGCTTTTCATTTATACTGTCTTTGGTCCGCTATGCTGTTGATGAGGTTTAAATAAAACCGGTTTTCTGCTCCCAAAACTGTTGGTGCACGCAGAACGTGAGTCTGTAACCCTTGTTCTATCCTAGGCACTTTAACGTTGGGAGTTGGGTCATCTGGACCCCACTAGACAGTGCTCTGAACCTTTTTTCTTCAATGATTTGTGATCTTCACTGGCATCCATTGATTACATGAAATCCTCTTCACCTTCATCCACCTTTGTGGATTGTAGGGATAACACGTTAATGTAGGGGTCGGGTCATCTGGACCCCGTAGGATATCACGAGGGTTAACCAGCAGCCGAAGAGGCGCCAAACACGGCAGAGGAAGCATGCTGGCAAAAACTCTAGACCACGTCGAAGCAAACGACGGAAAACTAAGAGAAGATCGACAGACTGAGTTCAACACAAAACAAGCAGCAGGTGTTCTTCTTAACCAAGACCAGGTGAGAACGTTTACCGCCACACGGACAACGGCGGTTCGTTTCATGAACATAACTGAGACAAGATTTTAGAGGAAAACAGAAACAAAAGTGTCCGATCCTCACAATGAAGCTTTTCAACCGTCAGCTGGACAACTGTCTAGCTTTTCCCCCAGGCTTTTAGGTTTTGGGCGTCCTCCAAAGTCAGGTCTTCAGAAACCTTTAAAATCTCCTAAAGGTTTGAGAACAAAATTCATGGCTGGTATTAAAAGGTCATAAACAACAGAAAACTGC
This sequence comes from Oryzias curvinotus, assembly GCA_023969325.1. Classification (NCBI taxonomy): domain Eukaryota; kingdom Metazoa; phylum Chordata; class Actinopteri; order Beloniformes; family Adrianichthyidae; genus Oryzias; species Oryzias curvinotus. The sequence continues at coordinate 33,185,280 of CM043721.1, forward strand.
TTTAAACCAACCCAGACCCATCCCGCCCTCAGAAGATCTGTGGCTCCACAATCCTTCTTTTCTGTGGACTTTCATGGACAAATAATGACCCAAAGCCTGGTGGAAAACAAAGCAGAGTCTGCTGTGATTTTCATGTGTCCCATAAACCTCTAATGGACTCCATAAACCCTAATCCTGGGGAAACATGATCTCATGAGAAGACAGGGAGCGATCAAAGCCGGAGAGGGAGCAGACCTCCATGGAGCCGCTCGTCTTCCTCCAGCTTGACACCTGCTGGAGAGCCATGGAGCGCATATCTGCCTAATGTGCATTCGCTGCAGCCTTTATCGTTTAGCTGCTGCTCGGGGGCTTTTTAACCCCCTGAACTGAGCGCTGGCCTTGTTTTGGTGGAGCTCGTCTGCATGTGTTCTCAGCGATAATATTTCACTCTCTGGAAAGGCGCCAGGTCAAAGCGCTTTCTGCGGAGGAATTCAGAGAAGCTGTAGATGATTTTTATTGGTGTGGGCTCTGCAGATGGGCTGCTGGTGCAGTCAGCCGTCTGTTTGTCTGACGCCTCGCTGGAGAAGCAGCGACGACCACAGCGAGATAACCCATGCTTTTTTTAGGATTTGATTTGGCTTTCTCCCCATCGGTGATGAAGATGGGAGAAGGAACGGCAGACAGGGACGGTCTATTTCTGATTTGACACTGGTGCCTCGAGCTTTAGGCTGTAAGGAGCGACGACTGAAATGTTTCTAACAAAACCCAGACCTTTTAAAAGCAGGAAAAACTGCTTTAAAACACTGCTATGTACTGAGATAACAATCTACAGTCTATTTATGAAATGATTTCAGGTTTAAGGTTCTGTCTCTTCATACTTTAAGCCTTTGTCCCAATGGGTGGATAGACACAGGTGGCCCAAACAAAACTGTCAGGAACTGGAGGTGGACCCAGAATGCAGGAGGTGATGCTTGGTGGTAGAAACTTAAACATTTAACAAGAAGGAGCTGCATTTCAAGAAGGGTTGAATGCTATATTGGTGAAAGAAAATGAAACTTAAAGGGTAATAATTGGCACCAAATAAAAGCGAGCTTCTGCACCAATGATTCCCCAAGTTTTTCAATGGAGGCAAAGATCCTGGAAATCCTGGAATATCTGGAAAAGCTTACTGATTTGAAGGACCAAAGGTCATAGCTGGAAAAAGCTGAAAGAGCTGAACATTTTAATAGTTGAATAGTTAAAATAGCTGAAAAATTATAGAAGAAACGGAGTTAAGGTCCAAAAATTGCGGAAGATTCTTTAATAAAGAAAGAGAAACAGGAAAACAATGGGTTGAAGGCTTATAAATAAACAAACATGACAAAATAAATGGAACAGCAAACGCGTGACAAAGAAGATGACCTGACAACAAAGAACTGAAAACCAGACACCTATAAAGGCTGAGGAGCATTAACAGAACAAAGACAGCTGTGAATGATTATTAACATGAACCTGAAGGGAGTGACGGGACGACTCAAAACATCACAGAAACACCAAAGTAGAGAGCACAATCCTCACAGAAATATCAAGGTCGGGGACCGCTTGGTTGCAAACCTTACAAATACTTCATGATACACTTACAACACGAACAACCCGGGGAGACTGCAGGACCATTGACTGTATCTGAGAACTGGAGGGAGTGGGTGTGATGTCACCCATAGAAAATGACTTACTTCCAGTTTCAACAACATAAAGTCAATTCAGTCGCTGTTTTTAGTGATAAGGATTCTGCCATGTTGGAGTCAGTCATCGTCAGTACGCAGGGATTTGTCCGAGTCGCTCTGAACGTTTTTATGGCAACCAGTCTGGCCAATCAGGAGTGAGCTTGTTGGAAGGCCACACCCCTACCTCTTGAAAGAGGAAGACATGAGATCTGTCAAACATGTTGATCATTGGACGTGGGGGCCAGCAGGCTCCACCTACTGTTATTAAGGCATCTGATTATCCAATTTGCAACTCAAGTAACTTGAACTTTAATAACATGCTCTAAAAAGAGAAGATGTTGATAAAAGGTATCAGAGCCAGAATGGTGATTCTGACCAATGGAATGACTGAGTAACAGCTGTTTCTCTATAGACATCTATAGACGTCCGCGGGTACATCCTGTTTGGAACGCCAGGGGGGAGGGGTCACTCAGTCCAGTTCTCGTATATACATGCACGACACGCTTGCTCTTCCCTCAAGGTGCAGTAACTCTGTACGTCCCTCCAAGGACCTGGACGCCCAAAAAACCTGCAGTACCTGTGCGGCTCAACCCCGGTACAGGGGCCTGTGACCAAGGCTTTGAGTGTAGGTCATGTAGAGGCTCAGGAGCAAAGGCAGACGCGAAAATAGAACGTACCATAAGCAGCTGTGAATAAGACGAAGGAGGGGGGTAAAAACCAACACGTACTGTTGTGTTTGTGAAACTTTTGGTGCTAAAACTGTTTAAAACTAAAACTAAACACCATTTATTTAACTTATATTAAACACAGTTCTGACTTTAGTCATTTATTCCAAACCCCATTACATATTCAGAACCACGATGTTCCAATTTAAAAATTAAATCACACAGAAATTAGTTTTTCGAGATTCAGGCGGCAGTAAAATGTCTTCCCTATACCTGTTCTGAGCCCCAAGGTCTGTTTGGTTTTTATTACTGAACAGTCCTGCAGTAATAATAAAATATGAACTACCAGCTCTTGAAGAAATCACAGAACTTGATCCGTCTGCAATTTTATTAATTAATTTTTTAAATAATGCCTGAGCCAAGATGCCCCATAGCTCTTAACTTTGTTTACAAGCAAACGAGAATTTAAACAGATTCATTTAGATTAAGCAGCTGTACATCTAAATGAATTAACAAAGTTTAAAAGTGATGTGCTTTGATTTCGGAGGGGAACAGAAAATCTAAACACCTTTTGAGCATAAATGTAGAATTTAGACTGAAGTTCACAGCAAGTCAAGCCAGGCGAACTGTAGGCAAAGGAAACAGAAAATAAAAAAAGACACAAAATTGTCATTTTTACTTTTTGGTAAGCAGTAGGGATGTTAACCTTGCAGACCCCTCAGGCTAAGCTTTGTACTGGGTTTTGTTCAGTGACTTTGGTGGTGTGTTGATAAAAACTCCCAAAATGCCCTTGAGGAGGTGCATGAGGTCATCAGCATTCCTGAACAAAACAACAGCTGGCTTTTTTATTGGACCAAGCCGAGCTCTCAGCCATTGCACAAAAACTGCACGCTGAACTCTTAAGGCGCTCAGGTCCAAAAGCAGCCCCATCCTTCTCATCTGAATTTTTTTTTAAGCCATTCCTCTGTCCACACGTCGCCGAGCATGGATGTCACTGTTTCACATTTTGAAAGGTAAAAATGTATGTTGTGGAAGTGCTTTAGTGTCATGAATTAATACAGGACACGTGGGGTCACATAGGAGGTGATGTCCAAATGGTGAAAAGAAAGGGGAGCAGTCCAGTACCCTGTGGTACTCCTGTGCTGATGATCACCAGGTCAGACCCACAATCCGTCACTGTCACAAGTCTGCTTATCAGGTAGTTCCTAATCCAGTTGATTGGAGGCAAGCAAAGCTGTCTTCTGAAATTTCTTTGATAGTAAAATAGGCCGAACTGGAGAGAACACCCGCAGTGGGTTTTGTTGGCCTCTTCAGCTCCAATCCCACAACAATTAGCAAACTGCTGTGGGTCTGGTTTGGTACTTAGCAGGTGTGGTTCCTCCAAGAGTTTCCAACTAGACAATGTTAGAAAAACCAGGTTTTAGGGGTTGAGATCATATAAAACAAATGTGTGTCCACCATAGTGCCACAACCTTCTACTGAGCCAAAATTAGGTTAAAGAGGTTGCAGGATCTGATATAGCTGGTTTGATAAAACATTTAGAGGTTTTGAGCGGACACCATCCTGTTCAGTCCATGTTCAGTGTCTCTAGCTGATAACTAGACACAAACATGCTTGGGGGGGAAAGGGTTGAAGGAGGTCACACCTTATTTTGATGTTGTTTGACATGACGGATCAGCACCATGATCCATGATCCATGACTCAAGCGGAGGATGGGGCAGTTGAGGTGACACAGGGAAGCTGTGGTTCAAGGGACACAGATTTGGCGTTCAGATAATAAAGTTTTGTCAAACCAAATTTATGTTCAGTTCATTGGCTTCTGTACACATCTCAGTCGTCCCTAACAACTCTTTAATTCCCTATTTTCCTGCATCACCGCTGTACAAACGTCACATGAAATAAAAAGTTTGGGCCCATGCATAGAGCCCTGTGATTCTCCCTGACGCGTGACAGAATTTACTAAATAGAATTCGAAGTTTCAGTGATTCATTTGATGTAGTTTTGTTTCTAAATTGAAGACAGGGAACGTTGTTAAAACTTGTGCCATTAATGTAAAAAAATAAGGGTTATCTGTGGATGTGCTTGCATTCTCCAAACAGAAACTGTCAGCTTGATTCGAGGTTTAACAGTCAACCCAGCTTTACTGCTAATCGTGAGAAATCCTTCATGTAATTGAAAATAAACAATCTGCCAACTAAACGTGAGTGTTCAAGTGTCAGCGAGATGTGATTTTGTAACGTCTCCCAAGCCGTTAATTCAATTTTAGAGTGGAATGTGAGCTGCAGAACATGTTTTTTTTTAAGGCACCACACAAATGTTTTCCCACCAAGAAATGTCTGTGCGAGTTGAGCTTTGAGGTCCCGAGGACTGCAAACACATGAACATTGCGTAATGGAGAGTAAAGACAGCTGTTTCTGAACATTCTGAGATCCGCCCCCTCACTTTTACCCCTCCAGGGTGGGTTCTGGTGAGGTTTTTCTTTGAGTCGCTGTTTTGCGCTTTGCTGGTAAATCAGAACCAGCTGAACATCAAACACCTGCAGCACCGTGGTTCCCCTGACGAGAAGCACACGCCAACCACGAGGAGGACTTTGCATGTCCTTCCTCTGGCCCTTTGCATGAATTTAATCAGGAGATTTACAGGAGCGTCAAACTCCCAGGCCAGAATCATTACTTATTGCATCGTGCTGCTAAGAGATCTCTGAACACACCCTGTTTGTTTGCAACAATCAGCGTTCTCATGAGCATTGTCTTTGTCTTCTGGAGCTTGAAATGATGTGTCCCCTGTGCGCCCAGAGAACTCAAACAAGGGTCTGTCATAAATCATTCATGCCTCCGCTGGAGGGCGGGAGTCGCCTCGGAGTTAGAAGACTGTAGCTGGAAGTTAGTGGTTTGAATTCCTAAAAATTAAACAGAGATAACCGCTAAATGCTTCCCATGAGCACACGTCCATATTTAACACTTCTTAGCTTTGAGATAATGTGTGTGACTATGGAAAACCGGGTAAATGAGAAGCAGGGGACTCGGATTAAAAGCAAGCTTGCTCAGCAAACCTCCCCTTGCATCAGGGGAGGCTGCAAACAGCAGGGCTGGATGGCTGAGAATACAACACAATCTTAAAATGATGTGACTGCAGGTGGCTCATGCATTCTTCTATCCAGCAGCATTGATTTTGAAAAAATCCAATAGGAGACGGTGGTCTTTAGGCTCTTCTCTCATTACCACAGAATCAGGCTTGTTTGATATACATGGAATATAATAAGATAAATCGTTTAATCTTGGTTTTCATTGAACCCTGCCGTCAGTGCGACTCTCCCTCCTGCGGATGCAGGAACTTGATAGAATGATGGATTGGATATTAGCCCGTGTTAGATTGTATCTTAAAATCAAACAGCAGCTTCAGTTGGGTGTTTTACATAGAAAATCTCAGACGTTGCACTTCTCGCCTGAACTCAAAGTCGTGCATTTTTATTAGAACTACATTTGTTTGTTTCTGGAAATCAAATAAACGTTGGTGGACACAGATGTAGTTTTGCTGTTATAGTTAAAAACAAATTCCCCGAGATCTATTGTTAAATGTAAACATCATACTATATACTAGGCCATTAATGTCACATCCAAACTTATCCTGAACAATTTTACTGTTTGCACAGAAATGCATTTAACTGTGTAAAAAAAAAATAATAATAATAAAGCAAGGCCACCAGATTTCATTACTTTGGCTCTTCAGGTCATTTTTATCTGATTTTTCTTGTTTTAAAGAAAAGGCCGTGTCACACAGCCATTGCGTTGGCACATTTTCCACACATGAAGTTTCCGTCTTTTGTGATCCATGCGTTGTATATGTCATTCAAAAGTATTTCTTGACTTTGTGCGCAGATGTCCGTCAAGGGTTTTGGCCGATGGGTCTTGTGTCAGTGATGTGTTCCGAATTTTTGGTTGGTTGAAAAATACGCAGTTTATTTGAATTTAGTGTGGTTTAATAAATTTTACTTTACTGTGGCACGAAACACAGATGTTTAACTTTTACATTGCGTATGCGGCTGCACAAATCACCATCAAATGACATAACTGACGCACGAACCCCTATCAAATTGTATAGAAACAGCACATTAATCACACACGGTTCATGTTCTACGTTGATTTGCATGTTCGTTGTGTGGTTTATTCCTACTTCTTTCGTGGTTTTAACGTGGTTCATTCGTGACACATCTGGGGAAATGTCTGTAAAGAACCACAACTTGTGCCAAGTATATTCACGTTCGGCCAATTTTCAACCCGACAATATCCCTAAAATATGCGTAGTGGCTGAATGACACAGCCTAAAGAAATGTGTCTCAAAACATTCAGTTCTCATTGTTTTTTTTCCTTTTTGATATTATGAAATGGGAGACGACTGAGTGAATGAAAGTCTACCGCACCTCTATGACCGTTGAATAAGACTAATAATCATTATTTCTACTGATTCTGACGTGAAGAAAAGCAGCATTTTTTAACACATTCGTTGTGTCCGGAGTACTTTGGGCGTTCGCCATTTTGAATAGGTGTCAGAATCTACATTTCCAAAATTCACTGCTCTGGAAATTTCCCAGACGTCTCTGCAAAAAACAAGTGCCTCAATAAAAATGTAGATAAGGTTGATCTAAGCTGTCATCATCAGAAGCCAGTGGATTCGTAAACGGTCTTCGTGAATATGTTCATATTTATCAGGCTTTTTTACTTTACCCAAATGGGTGACGTTAAATGCCTAAAAATAATATGAGTGAGTATGGAAAACCCTATAAATACAGGATGGATTAAAAAAAGTAGTGAGCATGGTCCTGCACTATGTACTCTTTAAGGGTGTCATGGAGTATTGAGGGAATTCAGGACACAGCCTTAGTGTTGCATATCGGTGAAAAGCTGCTTTTTGAACCAGATAGTTTCAATAATTGCATAAATGGCTCAAGAGTTACAGTGCTTTCAGGAATGTCAACAGCAGAGCCCAATCTCCAGTTTTGAGGGGTTAAATCCCCAGTATTATAGATGCACTTTTTAGAGGTTCACCGTCCACCGAGAAGTTAAAAGAAAACGAGCTAGCAAGCAAGAATTAAAGAAGTCCAACGTAGCTGAGAGCATGTTTTAGATTTCCCATCATGCTTTGTCTTTGTGGAGCACAGCGTTTGCTGCTAGGTTTACATTGTAGCTTAACATCAAGCCATTTCAAGACTGTTATTACTGTGATTTGCTTAATGGCGCCCAGACATGAAGTAATCACAGCAACCTGTTAAACTGTACTTTGGGGTCACATGTTACAGATTGTGTTTGTGCTTGGTCAAACCACATTTAAATAATGGTTAAGAATTGGAGCCGGTTCCTCGATTTTCCCAATTTTCATGGCATAATGGAGATTAAAGACCATGCATGGCGTGTAGAGGACACCTCATCAGTTCACCTCTACTTTACACCTGAAGTATCATGTACACATAGGGAAGATTTTTCTTGTTAGTTCAACCGTTCAAATGTTTGACAAAAAAAAACACCAAGAAAAGAAAAACTTAGAGGACATCCTGCTGGATTTGGGAAAGTGATCGCGGCATTTCTCACTAATCTGAAGTTTTAGTTCACTTCTGACAGCTTTAACATAATTAGCAGGAAAGCCTGGCAAGTTGTTTTATGTAGAATGGCCACAAAGAAAGACAAGTAGAGCTTTAATTAGATCCAGTTCATAGGTAATTACTTCAAAACATCCATCAGTGCTGGCAGATGGCTGGGAAGGGGTGTGAGAACGGCGTTACATCCCGGCTGAACGGATGGAGTGTGAGGCTGCCGACTGCCTTTAGGGATCTGGCTTTGTTCAATTTTTCATCCTGATGGGGCCCGGTTGGTGTGAGGCGGGTCAGCGGTGAAGAACCGCCATGGAATGGAGTCCATACCTTTTGGAGAGCGCCAGGAGAGGAGAGAAGAAAGGGGCAAAATGAAACTGCTCAGGCGGAAAAAGAAACAGGAAAAGGTGTTTTTCTGCAACAATTGTGGAGTTCAGTCTGCATGTTCCACGTTTATGCGCCTTCATTTTAACAAGGAAGGCCCTTTAAGCAGAAACTCACATGATTAAAACGGGGCTCAGGGATTAGGCAGACCTTTAGTCTCTGAGAACCTCTTTAGAGTGCAAATCCCACATCAAAGGTAAAAGCTGCTAAATGCTGATTATTACGCCATCCAAACAGACTTTATTTGGAACATTTAAACCGAAAGTTTAAACGTAGACGATGATAAATTCATCTTTAGGCTCATCTAGAGTTTCTGTGAAATTAATGTGTTTTCATCCAAACACAAAACCACAGTTTCCTCCACTGTTCTACTGTTTGACATCCATTACACTTTGCATAATTACAGACTCAACAACATCATTCTGGGATAAATGTGGTATTCAGCAGCTCTACTAGACGTTGTGAAGGGCTGGCGTTCCACATAACTGGTTGTACAGGACCGTTTCAATCTATATTATCAGAAATTAAGCTATAGGGGATCGACTGAAACGTTATCAACATGTAATTGTATTATTATTATTATTATTTTAATCTAAAACTCTGCCACTGTTGGTTTGATGCCAAATTTGAAGAAAACAAAGAAGTCAAGCAAAGATCTTTTCATTTATAAACATCTATGTTGCTGCATTTATAATTATTAAATATTTGTCGCCAGGCACTGAAAGAAACACATAGTCATAAGCAAACTAAACAAAAATAACAAGTGATTCCCAACAATCACTTGAGTTTGGGATTCCTAAACTGTATCCAGAGGTTGTCAATATCTCAGGATCACACATTATTGTCTGTTTTATCTCCACAAATGGGAAACTGTTTGTTTTGATTAGGATATTAATTTAGGGAACCAAACCCACCAAATGTAAAGAAAAACTGCTAAACTGACATTCCACTTGATTGCATCTTTTGAGTACCAATTCTAACGATCTTCTGATGTATTCTCAAAGCATTCCCAGTTCTCTGTTAATTATGATGATGTTGTTTTCAGGCAAACTCAACAAACATTTTCTAGGACATGGTTTCTGCAGTGCGGCAGGAGTTTGTTAGAAACTCACCTCTGAGTTGTGGGCGGGACCAGTGTTGCGGTGTAAGCCTGCACTCATTTCCCATCATGCCTTTGTTTACACGTGCACCCTCTAGCTAACAGCTCCTCACATCCTGAACTAAATACAGTAGCAAAACAAAAATGGTGAGCAATATTGTGGCTATCCAGCTGTACACCAAAAACAAACTTTTTGTTGGAGTTGGCTCTGTAAACTTAATGTTTGCAACATTTAATGCTAGAAGAGTCTTTCGGTCCAGTTTCTCTCTGACCAAAAACCCTTTTAGAGCTGCAAAGACCCACTTCCGTGTTTAGAAAAACAATTTTTCTTTTTTTGTGGCCATTTGACTTCTTTTACTTTTCATTGCAGTACATACACGTTCATTTCAAAATAAAATACCACCTGTGTCAAATAAGATTCTCCTGCTGCAGCAGATTTACTCATATTAAAAATGCAAGAAAGTCAAACATGATGTTTTCTATCAATATGACTGGTGGGTCTTTGTCCTCTTTCTCCTTATTCTATTCAACAAAAACATGAGCATATTGGTGTGGAAGCCAATTTTTTTTTTTTAATTAAATCTATATATAAAAGTATATTAATATTCTTTAAGGATACATTTGCCTCTGAACAGCAACTGTTGTGCAGCAGAGGATACAAATAAATCTTTCTGATAATAGATTAAACCTTTGAAAATAATTTTGCTCATTTGTCGAACATGTTAAAAAGAAAATGACAAAGAACAAAACAAACTAACACCACAAATCCATTTTTTATGCAAATTGTTAGCATTTTCTTCAAAGCCAAAGAGCCACAATGGAGAAATAAAAGAGACTCCGGAGTCTTAAACCAAAGAAAGAAAGAAAGATGTCACCTCAGCTGCCAGTGGGCTCTACATCATTACTGACACCAGAACCAGATCATTTTTACAGAGCTGTCATCTGATTTATGCTTTTATTTGGACCCTTAATTAACTGTTTTTCCCCAAAGGCTCTCACTTTCTCCAGAACCCATTCACCAAATGCAAACATGCTCTGACTGTAATTGTCAAAGTAAAGTCTTCACACACAGGCTTTATTGCACTACTGTTGGACTCATCATTACATTTCCTCATGGGTAACTATGCCTACTTAATTTTTCAGTGTCCTCCCCGTTCCTGGCGTGTAATAACACTCCGTGTGGTTTTATGAACACCTGGAGCCCGTCCGCTCTCATTCTTAGCTGGAAGTTGCGATAGAATGGAAATCTCCCCTATCTTTAACTTTCTGAGATCCTGTCTGCGCGGGGATGGGGATGACAAACTGGGTCAGGCACACAGGATTACATCTGACAGGTCATTCTTTCCATTAATGCTAAGAAAGGAATTTGTCTGAACGTCACGAGCAGAGCATTCCTTCTTTTTCCACCTGAGAGATCTGAAGGTATATTTTGAATACCGGGTTGCCACCACAGATTTCCGTCCTCATACCTCTGGAATGTGTGAGAAGATTGCTGCCAGTAAACATGACAGCTTCAGATGTACCTGTACTTCAAATATAGCCCACATTGTGTATAATTCTGTCAACAGCCATTAGCTGGAGAGGCTCCATCTGCGCTTTGCAGCAGCTCCACATTTTCACTTTGCCTTCAGAAAGACTGAAAGCACAACAGCAACGTTTCGGATCACTTCTGCTAAAAAACCCAAAAATCTGCTGCACACAAATCTGCAGCCTTTGATTTTCATGTATTTGCAAATCCTGATCCAGCTGCAACACAAAAGGGAACTTTTTTTGGATGAATCTAAAGAGAATGAACGACTGAGTTGATAATTTAACCCCTCAGAACTATATTTGATTTCTTAGCCCCCCTACTACCTTAGCATGACCAGAACTTTCCTTATGAACAGATTGTGTATAACTTGGTCCATGTTTTCCTCCCTGCAGCGCATCATCATTCCACTAGGGGCAGTAGCAAGGCTTTTTAAGATGGCTGCCTCCATGAAATCTCAAAGTTTAGCTAATTTTCAAAACTTTATGGCGAGGGTAGTTGAACTCAATTAATTAAATTAGTACTTGTATTAAAAGAATGCAGAATTAGTTGATAATTCTTTGCATACAGTTTCATCGTTTTAAAAATGTGTGCATCAAATTTAATTTAAATTGTGTCAATTACGCAAAATAAAAGTTATACATTGCTAGTACATGCGTGAAACGTCCAATAGACACAAATTTGCATATGCATCTGGCAAAAATAATGCACAGTTGCATGAGATTTACGTAATAATTGCATATAAACTACGTAAAATACGCGTAAACTGCGTAATTCCTAACCAACCAAGCATTTTGAGCAGCTAAAAACCAAATTCACGTAAAGACCGGTTGGCCGAAACCCTCAACGGACATCTGCACACATCGATGAATGATGAGCGCAAGAAACACGCATGTCTGACAAGCCTCTAGACTAAAACTGTTGTGAGAAAAAACTGACCCAAATATCATATCTGATGTTATCAGTAGTTCATAAAAAAATCTTTTGCCAAATATTTTTGGGGGATTTTGTTAAATGGTTTAAAAATAATCATAATTAAAGACAAATGAAAGTATCTGCTAGTTCTTTGATGTAGTCAGTCACTATCGTCACAGGCATGATCATATGTAAAGTATTTCTTACATTATAGAAACTGATTAGTTAAGGAAACTCACTTAGAGTTCACAGAGACTGATATTCTTGTGTAACAAACCACCTATTGGTTACTTGATGAACTGACCTGGCTCCAGTGGGCCTTGAAAACAGGAAGTCATAGTGTTTACCTTGATGCATGTCTGATAGTCATGTATTTTGGATCATATAGAGGAAATTGTTCAATGGATTTCATTTGTCATGCTTTTTATTACCAAAAAACTCAATAAATGCCCTGGTCAAATTATAATTATATTCTATTTCTGATGTGTTCCTGTCTAAGATCCATTCCAGCTGTTTGTGGGACTCGTTCCAACAGTAAACATTCAGTAGCTGAAATTCCACCGCCTGTTACTTTGGCAGCAGTTCAGCTGTTGTTCTTCGTTTACTTCACATCTGCTCTGATGAAGCAGTTGGATCCTGTGGGCTGGCTCTGGGTGGAGTCCACACTGCAGAGACGGCAGCGCTCTGTTTAAGTGATTCAAACACACAATGGCAGCAACACATCTCAAGCAAGGAGGAGAAGTGATGTACCTGTTTAAGGCTGAAGGCACTTTGACAGTGACGACTTGTTGTTCTGGCTGGAGAGAGTCCATTATGTTTAGAGCTGCATTAGAGATAAGCACTTTGAGATGGAGACCAGAAAAATATTGAAACTCCAGAACATCCCTCTGGGATTGTGCTGCAGGATCCACTGCCCCTTTTTTGATCTGCACATTTAAACATAAAAACATTTTTGACATTTTGACGTGTGTAGATCACGACTCGTAGACTCCGATTAGGAAGAGGCAAAAATAGTAGATAGCATAGATGCACCAAAAATAGTATAAACTAAAAGCCCTTTGAAGGTATGATTTATGAAGAAGAAAAACGTTTTTATTTAACGTTTTTATTGCCTCCAGAAGCAAACAAGAGAAGAAGCTCATTTGTCATATTTGCCAGCATGAATGTTCGTAAAAGTTTTGTACGACGGTGTATTACGGACAACAGAAATAAATATATATTTGTGAGAAAAAGGTTATAATTCTGTAAAAATAGTCATTCAGTTATTTGAAAAAAAGTCGATATCTTTTGAGACTAAAAATATAAATGTATTTTTTTAAAAGTTGCATATTTACCATTGAAAAATAATGCTTATAAAGTAAATAAAGTTGGACTTTTACATAAAAGGTTTAGCAGATTAATTACAATTCTTGAGCTGCATGATGTCATCCCTACATAAATGAAACAGGTAATGTTCGATTGTCTTTGTTGAAACATTTTAACAGCTAAACGTAGCATATAACTTCAGAGAAAAAAAGAAGAATTTTATGACTTAATTGTTGTAAAATTTTGACTTCTTTCTCATAATTTTAAAACTTTATCCTCGTATATTAGTTTCTTTTTTCTGTATTGATGGCCCTAATACTCCTTTGTGGCTTTGTTTCCCTTTTTTGCAGAATTGTTTAAATTTAAGCACATTTAATAGGAGAAATCCAGTACTGAGATGTCAGATTAAAACATTTTGATTTCTCCCATTTTAAATAAGGATATGTGCCTTCTGCCTGATGTGTTTTATAGCTTTTCACTAAATCCAGAAATGCACAAAATTCTCTTGATCAGAACTCTGGGGAGCGTTTGGTATTCTGAACTGAGTTTCCACATCATCAAAGCTAATGCTGCTACTGTTGGAGCAACAATAATACAATGACTACAGCCAACAACGGTTAATAGTTATACTAAGACCAGATCCACAAATGGTTTGAAATAGGAAGTGTTCAAAACCAGGCAGGGATTTTCATACCTTTGTAAAAGCAAACCAAACATTAGACTACAGTTGAAATGAGGATTTCCTTATGATCCCATTTTTTCTTTTAGTTTGCAAAAATCTAATAATTCCAGTTATGATATTTGTTTGAGCATCAATGCAAACTTGGATGTGTAAGTCACTGCAGGGCTAAAATACAACTGCTCCCGACTGTTCCAAAAACGGTCCCACACCATCATGCTTCCGCCGCCGTCTTTTACTGATGTTGATGTTGTTGTTATTTTGAGTCCAGCTGTTTGGAGAGGCTCTCCTTCCAGAAAGTTCCTCTTGTTTGTCATCAGAACATCAGTCCAGAGGTTTAGTGGATCATCCTGATGTTCTAGCAGCTGACCTTCTTTCTGACCTCCTGGATGAGTCCTCCTTGTGCTCTTGGACTCATTTTGGTTCCAGGTTTCAGGGTTCTATAGGGTTCTCCGGAGAAATCCTGTCTCTGCACCTTTCTGTTGAAAAACTTTATGTCTGACAATAATCAGATGTAAAATGTTTCATCCGCGGCCAAAACACAGAATTGATCAAATTTTGGGTAAAAAATGTGATTTGATTTGTGATTCTGTGCGATTTATAACATTTTAGTTCCAAATCTTCTTTCAGTACTAGTTTTTTGTGATTTAAACTGAGCAAAGAAGTAAGTTTTACTCTTAATTATAGATCCTTCAGATAAAAAACGACCAAGTGACACACAAAATATATCATTTAGAAAAATGTACCATAGATTTAAACATTAGAAATTTAATTTTCTTAGTTTGAGGTTAACCAAATGTGGTTTTTTATATTAACCCAGCGCTCAGGTTGTGTAAAAAATAAATGAATTGTTAATTAATAAGTATTTGGTCATTAAATTGATTTAGAAAAATGTTCTAAAACAATTGGCGTTTGGTATATTTTGTCGTGTAACCCTGACTCGACCCCTTTTTGAGCAGTTTAAAGAGATGAATTGAAGCAAAATGTCAAAGAACTGGTATTTTTTATGCAAATGATTTGTTTTCCAATGGATCCTTCAATCACACCCAGAGATGTGTGGGAGAGGTGACACTCCAAACCTTTAGCACAAAAGCAGACATCACCCGGCACGTGTTCCTGACCCTTTTATCATTCAGCAAAAGTCAGCCGCCGCCGCCTCAGCTCATCACTGTCCCGTTCTGTCACATCATCCAGAGGGGCTGGGGGGAGCGGCGGCAGCGGCGGCTGTCTGAACTTTGAGATGGACAGGCCTTCTGCGGGCTGTCAGATAGTATCCAGTAAATGACCTGCTTATTCTCTCCCGCTGTCGACGGCGTCCTGACGTCTCCCCCGACAGAAAACACATCAGTGGAAACCAAAGACAGGCGGACGGATGCGGCGAGACGCCCGCCGGGCGGCAGAAAAGAGATTTTCTCACATCCTTCACGCGCCTCAGACGTGCTGGATTTCTCCAAAATGCAACCGTTTGTACCAAAACCTTTGCTCATTTGAGATCTGACCGCAGTAATAAGAAATGCAAATAAAGAGGCTGCAAAAGTAATGTTTGCTCAGAAATGACAAAGATGCTTTCAAAAGCTTCATTTGTTTTTTAATTTGCAGATTGACAGACATCATCATGACTGACTAAACAACAGGTTCAGCCTTGGTTTCTCTCAGCTGACCCAGTTGTCTTTCTAAAAAAGGATAGCCCCTGAGGAGGAGAGGAGTAGGTTGAATCAAAGGTTTATCTCTTATCAAAGTCTAAAGAGTTCTGTCTCCTAAATTGTGAATTAAACTAAAAGTACAAGCTGTTGGAAAAAACCTTTCCTTCAGTGTTAATCAGTAGTTTGGATCAAGAAACACAGCAGCTGTGAGTTTGAAGGGACCAATCTGCAGCAACCTGTCACCTATCCGTTTAAATCCTCTCCCGCTAGCTTACAGCCCTTCACCCCCCCCATCCTATTATTAAATGGAGCAACAAAAACGGCAAGCATTATTGGAGTTATCCTGTCGTACAGTTTTGATCAAGTTTCCAGCTCAGACGAGGAAAACAAAGACGTTTATGGATCTATTTGTCTGCAGGTGGATGCATCAAAATGGGGCGGAGCAGGGAGCTTGTAGCCCCGCCCAGAGTATTTTCTACGTCACAAATATTATCTTTTTTCCTACAGCAGCTTTTCATCTGCTCCTGATTCACAACAATTTGAAAAAAGAAATACTTAAACTCACTTTTAATCTTTTTAAATGCCACAAAAACATGTCAAAACAAAACAAAAATAACCTTTTGGGTCAGTAATAAGCTGAAGAGGAGGCTAACACACGAGCTGTGCCTCTACATTAGAAGCCATCCGAATTTTAGAGGTGTCCTACAAGTGAAATGGTTCCTCATGAAAAGCAGGCTTCTTGGTGTTGAGCTGATGTTTTCATAACCGAGTCGGCTTTTTGTGTTGCTGCCGGGTCCTGCGCTCTGAATGGCAGGGTCCCTTTTTGTCGGGAAAGTTCATGGGGTGAACTCTATTTGCATACAAGCTCTCAGAAACCACAGTTGGTTACTAAGTTGTACTGTTGCAGTAATGTTGATTGTTGTAGTCGTGCTGAGCAGTATCATCTGCTGTTTGAGTTTATCTGCACCTAAACTTCATCAATGCCCTCACATGTAACTTTAAAAAAAAGACTTTTTTTTCAAAATGCATGAAAAAATCCGATTACTAGTGAGATCTGAATGAAAATGTTTCGCTGAAGGTTTGGCTGACCTCAATCACACTTAGACCGGGGGGCAAGACATTTTTAGAAGTAGAGGGGGCCAAACAAATGGCTTTCAATAAATAGGTGTGTTTGATTTTTTGAGAGTTTATGTTGACTGTGTGAGCACGTGATCACTGTAAAGTGTTGCATAAGAGCGTGAAGCAACTTGTCTCTACTTCTGAATCTGTTGGAATTACAATCATTGCATATACAGTTAAGGAATAAGGGTAATTCAAAGAACGTCAACACTGTAGCAAAAGCTCTGGTCTTGGAGGGTTAAGAAATTTTAAAAAATCAGTGTAGTTAGTGTCTGCGTCCTCTGGGCACTTTGATTTTACATGCACACGCTGTGCATGCAGCGTTTGCATGCAGTCAGTAAGAATCCAGTTCTCACATCTTACTAAAAGATGCATCCCACAGCCACTACGTACATTTTACACACATTTCACGGATAAATATAGGTCAGATGTAAATCAACATAGAAAAAGTGGGACAAGATGTAATCTTTATGGGAAATTTTCACAGATTTATCACAAATGAACCACGTTAAAACCATGGAAGAAGTACGAATAAGCCTTGTTCTATCCTAGGCACGTTAACATTGGGAGTTGGGTCATCTAGACCCACTAGACAGAGCTCTGAACCTTTTTTCTTCAATGATTTGTGATCTTCACTGGTGTCCATGGATTACATGAAATCCTCTCCACCTTTATCCACCTTTGTCATGGTAGGGACAACACGTCAATGGAAGGGTCGGGTCATCTGGACCCCATAGGATAGCACAAGGGTTAAACCACGCAAAGAACAGATAAATCAACGTAGAACATGAACCGTGCGTGATTATTGCACTGTTTATATGTAATTCATTAGTGATTCATGCGTCAATTGCGTAATTTTATTGTGACATGTGAGCTGATACGTGATATAAAAGTTCTACATCGGTGGTGCATGCGTTAGACATATGTGGAACGGTCGTGAAAAGACACAAATGTGTGTGTCCATCTCACAAAAATCACGCACAGTTGCACGACGTTTATGTAGTAAACGACGTAAAATACGCATAAACTGCTCGCAACCAACCAATACATTTTGAAGAGCTCAAGAGAACTGAATTCACGTAAAGACCAGTCGGCTGAAACCCTTAATGACATCTGCGCACATCGACGAATGCAAGAAACTCTTATGAATAACGTTTATCACACATGGATCACGAGAGAAGAGATTTCATATGCGGAAAATTTGCACCAAAAAAAAGTTGTGGCAGTGTGACACGACCTTTATGACTAGAGTGTGTCGTAAAGACACCATATGACAGCAGCACCCGCACCTCATACTAATACTATAATGCAGTGACATGCGGTGAGGTTAATGGCTGGTGAGGCACCGACGTCATCAGTCAGATTTACAAACATATGAACCATACTGAGTAACTTATTCACCATTTGATTGACAACAGTTAACGTTTTTTGTTTAAAATATCATTTCAACATGTTTTTTTTCATATACAAACTGCAGCATGGAAAAAAGCACAAACGTTATTAGCGTCTTACCTTTACTTGTAAATAAAGTCCATACGGCGCTCCTTCTGAAGAAAATGACTAGCCGCTTGCTATCACTTCTTCTATTATTTTTTAGCGTCATAATCTCAGGGCTCACCAGCGCCCCCTAACATGAGGCACGAGAACTGCTGGCCTCCCCCAGCGGCTTTTTTGCCGGCGTTTAGCGCTCAGCACAAGAAACACGTCCCTCACATACAGTTATTTATAAAAACAAACACTGTTGTGCACAGGTCACACATCTCTAAGTCTAGACTATCTCACATCTACCCAAATATCAGTCCCTACTGTGATAAATGCAAAACTGGGGTAGCCACACTTATTCACATGTACTGGTCTTGTCCGTCTCTCAACGGGTTCTGGATGGCAGTGTTTCAAACTCTATCCTGGATACTCAAAGTCTCGTTGGAGCCAAACCCTCTAACTGCTCTGTTTGGGATCACGGGAGGGGGGGTGACTTTAACCCGAGAAAAACAACAAACTCTGTCTTTCGCCTCCCTCTTGGCCAGACGTGCAGTCCTGGTTAGGTGGAAGGATGCTGCACCCCCAACTCACAAGCAATGGTTGGCAGATACCATGTCTAGTTTGCAACTCGAGAAGATCAGCTTCTCACTCATTCATAAGAGCAGGAAATTTCAGGAGATGTGTGGCCCCTTTCTGGAGACATTTCAGCAGATTTGGGAATGGGGCAACCAGGGTGCATTACCGTGTCGAACATAGACCGGCTTTAAACCTATTTTGCGGTGCCAGTGTGGTACCCAGCTAAAGAGTGGGCAGTGACAGAATGGGAGGGGGAGGGTAAGGGTTATTTCATGTTTTTTTTTTTTTGTTCTGTTTTGGTGCTGTTGGCTGTATTTACTTATTTTTCTACATTTTATTATTATTTTTTAATGTCTATTCCTATTATAATTATTATTATTATTGTTATTTTTAGTTCTGTCAAGTCCTACTGTTTGCTACTGTGACTTTGCACTATGTATGTCTGTATGTCATGGAAAAGTCAAATAAAAAGATTTTGAACATAAAACAAACACTGTACATCATATACATCTGCTAAATTATGTAAACTCAGCTCATATAGTACAAGTGATAGAACCGACATACAGAGAGACAGCAGTACCGTCTGACTGCATAGGTATTGCGCAATCCAAGGTGAGGCTCAGCGGGCTGGTGCCTCATCGCACGTCGCTTCTCAGTATCTGAACGGCAAATACGGAAATTCGGTGATTTTGAAAAGAAAAAACACACAAAAAAAGGTACATTTAAATGGAAAATGACTGCAAAGCACAAATTGCTGATTAAATATAATAATTGAATTTATTTTTTCTCTTTTCTTCCCATAATGACAGGTGAGGCACAGCCTCACCTGCCTCTCCTGACTGCACGTCACTGCTATAATACCACCTTGAGGTCGTACGAGCCTCAAGGGAACTGCACGACACCGAGGACACAGCCGACTCTTTATGTGTTGAGTTTGAATTCAAGCATTTTTAAGAAATCCATCTGAACTGCTGAGAAATTAAGAACGCTGGACGTGAACTGAGGACGTGTGCTCACCTGTCTGTTGTCACATTTATTACCTCCATGTCTGATCAGCTGCTAAAAAACACCTGATCTCTGCTCAAACACTGCGAGCAGAAGAGATCCTGGGATGATGGTGTCGAGCTCTTGATGCAGCCTCGTTTTTTCCCTCACCTGCTCTCTGATTGTCTGCGGTGGCTTTCCTGTTACCGCTGCCGCCGGCCAGAGCCTGTTTTCAGGCAGACAGCTCATCAGGATGATTGGCAGGTGGCTGCGCTGGAGCCTGACCTGCTGAGGGGGAAAAAAATTGCATATCAGAGCTCTTGTAAGTAATTAGAGAGTTGACACTAAAGTTGCCGTGTCCTGAGATGCTGTGCCGTGCAGTGCTGGAGGCTAGAAAGAGCACATAGGTGACGGGCTTTTGTGCACGTGCGTGTTTGTGTCGTGATCACTGGACTGGGCGCACGTCATGCAACATTTGCTCCCACAGCGTTTCTGTCTTTGGCAGGCGCGACTCATGTGGACTGTTTGGCTCGGTGGGTGGCTGATGAGTGTGGGACTCGTGGCACTGCAGCTGCTCTCTGCAGACGTCCCTCACTCCAGGGAGGGGGGAAATGCTGCATGACGGGGGGATTTCTTTAAAAGATACGTGGAAAGATGCTCAAAGGGAGCCGGAGTCCCCAGCTCTGCATTGGGAATATAGTCGTATGAATAACACATTTGGAATCCTGCTCTCTGCAGCCTGGCTGCTAATCCAGGACCCAAATATGCAATTTTCATAGCCTCTGTGCTCTGAGAAATAACATGTTTGTAGCGCAGTGCATGTTTCTGCTAAGAGGTCACTGTTTTTGTCTTGGCCCAGATGTTTCTAACTGAGTTTCAACTTTCCAGAGCTCAGTTTCCCATCACAAAGCAGGGAGTGTTTCCCTGCTCTAGCACGTTTTCTGCCAGCGAGCTTGGCCAACTTGGTGTGTCATCCCTTTTATTCCTCTTCAAAAATCTGGGTGAGATTCACAGCACAAAGGTAGCGTGTTGCATAAGCCCTTCTTTCTGTGTGTGAGGGAAAAGGCAGAGCTCTTGCGGTGGTAATGCTATACAGTGCTCTTCTGTTGCCAGGATCCACATTTCCACTGTACCTCAGAGTCCACTGCCGTTTAAAAAAAACACCAAAGATTTTCTGGTTTTTTTTTTCTGAGCATCTTCTAATGAAGTCTTGCCTCTGATTGCAGCTGGACACTTGATAATTCAGTCTTGATATCAGGTACTTTGAAAGAGCCGGCAGCATATTTGTAACACTTTATATGTCCTCTGCTAATGCATCGTCCATTAGAAGATCATTATGCACTTCAGTTTTTCCATCTGCTGAGTAGGTGCGGCAGGTAATTACAGAATAAGTTGTAAAAGCATTAAACATAGACTCTCCCCCTGCCTTTGCACACTCACCATTCATGTACTTTGTAGTACCAGCATCAGTATTCGGTTGTTAATTAGACTTTGCTCCAGTTTGAGTCGTCTCCATCTGTTTTGAACCCTGATATCACCTACATCTGTTTAGTTTTATTAACTGGCAAAGCTCCATGTCCAGATAGGTGGAACTGAAGTTCGGTCCTACGTACTCAGTTCAAACGGGTGGATGATGCCGTCGTCTGGTTTGGTTTACCGTCACGCACACCGCTCTCGGAAGCGAACTGAGCCCTAACTGCCTGGAGTATTTACGCCGTTCCAGACGGAACGCACCAAAGAGTGGAAATGAAGCACAGAGGGCAATAGATAGATAGATAGATAGATAGATGGATGGATGGATGGATGGATGGATGGATGGATGGATGGATGGATGGATGGATGGATGGATAGATGGATAGATAGATAGATAGATGGATAGATCGGTGGAGGGTTGATTGATTATTACCCCAATGGCAATTTAGTTAATGCTGTTCTACAGTAACAAGGGCAACATTAGAAAACCTGGGGGACAGGGCGTCTACATGTTTTAAAATTGTGTTGTTGTTTTTTTTAAATTAAATTAGTCTCAAATCAGTAATTATCTTTGTAAATAATTCCGATGTTTAATAAAAGAAAAACACAACTTTTAATTTAATCTACTTTACACCTTAAATATTTTAGTTAAATTGGATTGTCAAAGATTTTAAATGAGTCAGAGGAAGAAAAAGATTAGTAGAAGAGGACAGAAAAGGATTTTTTTTTGGTGGTGGTGTTTTACATCAAACCAACAAAACCCAACTGTGAAAACAAAAGGTGGAGTTTGTGTTTGTTCGGGCTCCTCACTCACTCACTCAGGATCAATATAAATGAATATAATTTGTTGGAGTTATTTTTTATTTTGTATCTTGTCAAGCCTCAATATTGGATTATGCTTTCATATCTTTATCTTTTCAAACCTTAAATTCATTGTAGTCATGTATTCTAGAGCGTATTCGTTGTGGACAAAAGTCCACAACATTTTCTTGAGTGTTGTGAATAAAACCATCTGACAATTGCAGAAAAAGTCCAGTTACATATAAAACTATATATATTTATGACAAATTATATTTTTCTGACTGATTACCATCCACCCTCTATTACTGATTGCACCGTTGCTGCATTTGGAGGTTTTTCTAAACCATTTGAACAAAACAAACAACCCTTATAAAAAAAAAAAGGTCTTTGCTTTTTTCTCTGTGTTCCAATCAAATCTACCTGCAGTGGAGGTCACTCTTCTGTTATGGCTATTGACTTTTTCCAACTTCTAAATATTTAACTACAT